>PVIU01009423.1:0-76425 GCA_004026605.1 Ondatra zibethicus
TGGGCCTTGGACTTCCAACAGGGCAGGGCACCATGCCCTCTTTCAAGGAAGAAGGGGGAGGGAGGAGGGGTGGGGGGGTAGTGGGAGGGGACCGGGAGAAGGGGAAGAAAGGTAAAAATTTTATTTCTTTAATTATGTTCTTGAATGGAAAAAATAAAACAAAACAATGTATGGAAAAAAATAAAATAAAATAAAAAAAGAAAAAAAAGAAAAATTAACCATAGAATTTATATCCAATAATCTTCATTAAAAGATCGAAGCTGTGGGCTATGGAGATGGCTTAGTTTGTCAGGTCTTGCCACGGTACTTCATGAGAGCTTTGGAGAAGTTCTTATATATTTTTGTTCACAGTTATATAAGTATTAACAGTATAAAAAGAGTGAACATCAACAAAGCATAAGATAATCAACCACTAGGGAGGATGTGGAGAAGGGAACAGAAACACTGGTGTTGGTAGAAGTTTAAATCAGTATAGTCATAATGGAAAAGAGTATGGAAAGTATTTTTCTGCCAAACAATTCCTCTACTGAGTACATATGCAGAAGATATGAAATCAGCATTTTGGAGACACATAAAAACACATGTTTATTGTAGAATTGTTAGCAAAAGTTAAGAAAATGTCTTAAGTGCCTATGAACTGGTAATGGAAAGAAAATAAGGTATGTATTAAAAATGAAATACCATTCAACCCTAAAGAACACAGATGCAGAAATTTTCAATAAAATGCTTTGAAAGTTAATCCAAAAATACAACAAAAATATTATTCACCATGGTCACATAGGCTTCATTCCAAAGATGTAGGGATGGTCCTGAATTTGTAAATCAATAAATGTAACCCACCATAGAAACAAACTGAGAGACCAAAAAATAATCACAGGATCATTTCATTAGATGCAGAAAAGGCCTTTGGCAAAACCTAATACCTTCATGATAAAATTCCCGGAGAGGGTGAGATAAAGGCAACATACTTCAGCATACTAAAGTCAGTTAACAGGAAGACCATAGCCAGGATCAACTTAAATAAAGAGAAACTAAAAGAAATTCTACTAAAATCGGGAACAAGACAAGGTTGTTCACTCTTTCCATACCTTTTCATTATGGTGCTTGAAGTCCTAGCTAGAGAAATAAGACAACAGATGGAAATCAAGAAGATAGACTCTCCTGCTAGCTATTGGTCATTCAGCTTGTATTACATCAATCACAGCAATATATCTTCACACAGTGTACAAATATCCCACAAAAGGGTGTCTAACCAAGCAAGTGAAAGACTTGTATGCTAAAACACTGAAGATATTGAAGAAGATATCAGAGGAAAGATTTCATGATGCTGGAGAGATGGCACAGCACACATGTGGTGTTCACAATATCTATAATTTCATTTTCAGGGGACCCATTGACCTTGGGGGACCTCTGCAGGTAACATACATGCAGGTGGTTCAAATAGGGGTAGAATAAATAGTCATACATGTAAAAAATTATAATAAAACTTTTAAAAATAAAATTACTGAAAGATTTTGACATTATTATTGATTATCTAGTAAGTATTGAGTAAACATATGATAACATGAATTTGATGAAGGCTTAGAAAAAGAAAACATATTGCATGCAAATATATAGAGTAAATGTATTCATTTATGCATTAAAATACATTTGTAGTGATATTTCAGTTGCATTTTAATAAATAAAGCTTGTCTGAAGATCAGAGAGTAAAGGAATCCCACTGGTCAGCCTTACAGACTAGGCAGTGGTGACACACCTTTAATCCCAGTAGCCACACTAGTTTGCCATAGAAACTGAGCAGTAGTGGTGCATGCCTTTAATCTCAGTGGTGCACATCTTTAATCCCAGCCCTAGAGAGGAATAAAAGATGGGAGGAGACAGCTCTCAGATACAGTCTCATTCTGAGATTCCTGGAGACAGGATCGCCATTTCAGACTGAGGTAGAGATAAGGGCCAGTGACTGACTGTTTTGCTTTTCTGACCTTCAGATTGAACTCCAATATCTGTCTCTGTTTTTTTTAATCATGCTACATATATTTATGTAAATATACTTGTACTATAAACATATTTACAATATATAACATTTATATACACATAAATTATTATTTTTACATTTACAACATATTTATATTTATTTACATATGAACACATATATAAAAATATTTTACTGATACTTGTGGTATATATAATGGGAAATGATTTGAAGACAATGATGTTTGAAGTATTCAAGAGCTACTAATTATGAATCAATGATACCCACTGAGAAAACCAGAGATGCTGACCTCAAATGCAGCCAGTGGTGTATTTTTTAGTAAATGGGGCAGTCTCTGCAGTCCTAACCTGTGACATGGACAGAAAGCCTGCTCTACACTTGTTCAAGTTTTATCTTTAAAGGATTAAGTCCTAGTAAGAAAGAGTCAGCAAATCACAACAGACTGATCAAATGTAACAAATGTATCTTCTCTTTATTTTTATATGAAGTAAATTCCTTTCTTTTATCTGTTTTCACTTTCACATCACTGGAAGCAACAATAAAAGCCAAAGTGAGAGAGAGCCACTTTTCCCTGTCCTTAATCCGCCTGGAGGCTTTGCTCGGACCCTGGCAGTGGTGATGCCCATCAGTCCCCTAGATTCATTGTTGGTCGTAAATACTGCTTCAGGGAGGCCAGGAAGAAATTCTAGAATGGGCTAATTGGACTTTCCACCAAATCATGACAAATTGCTCTAATGAGGACATTAACACATGGGAAAGAAAAATAAATTCATGATTCAAATATGAACTGAAGACAAAACCTTTAAACATTTCTTTTAAAAGAATCATGAAACTTTAAATTAATTGGACTGTTGGACTGTTAGATGAGAAAAATATACTATTAATTGTCTTCTCTCTGAAAATGAAAATCCTAAAATACTGCATTCTAATCAAGAGCTATCTTTGTCTAATAATTTGAGTTACTGAGTTAATACCTTTAAATTCAATTTTACTAGAAGGGATGTCCACAAAGTCAACATTTACTGTATGCCCACATTTACTGACTGCAGTGTTGATTAATTTTGAGGTGAATTTCTTTAAAGTTAATTTAAAATACTAAATTTAGATAACAATTTGCACTGCAATATCTTTTCTTCTAAAAGTTAACAAGTAATGAAATAACACTTTCCAAGTGTGAGCATTTTCAGAACAGAACTTCATTTGGATTGTGAAATTATACAGGGCAAGGTCATAACAATTTTAATACTTCAATTTATTTCCTATATTTGTGATTATAAAATCTTCATTCTCAATAGAAGTTACTGAAGAAACACAATTTTATTCCATTGTTTATTAAACATAAAATGGAATTGGCCTAAAAGGACAGCACATGGTCACAGTACAAGCATTCACCTTAAAAAAAATAGCAACTTCTCAATGAACAAATATGTGGATGGTTGTGGTTCTCCTTATATCATATGTTAGATTATTATGCTTTATAATTAAAAATTGGTGACATTAGAACAGAGCTTATATGTAATAACGTAGTCACAACAGAAATATATACCACATATGGTAAAAAATGCAATTGTCCATCTTTAGAAGTACAACGTTTCAACAAGTTTAGATTACAACCACAGAAATGGACTGTGTTCTTGTCTTTGGTTACTCAAAAATGAAAATGAGTAAATGATACTAAAATATTTTAAGAAGGACAGGGTTTTAAAATAATCTGATGTTAACAACTGATTCTTCTCTTTCTATTACTTACCCTAAAAGTATTTGGCTTTCTTCTTCCTAAATTTAAAATTCATAGTAACTCAAATAATAGTGATGAACGTTAAAAGAAAATAAGATCTAAATCTTATGCAAAGGATCCCTTGGCCAAGCAGTATTACAAATGTTTAAATGTTCTAAGTGGTTATAGTTATGGTTTCAATAGCCCTCTAATGTTAATATCATTATTAGAGGCATTTTATATGTTGGAAAACAGAGGTAAAGGCCTTAGAGTGGAATGGTATTATGTTGATCAATTTATAGGCAGCACTGAGTTTTAGCAATATCATTTCTTCCTATTTATATTTTGCTTTAATTGCATTTATTCAGGGTTATTTTATGATTTTCTGTGTATAGCTTTCCACTTTTGGTGGGATGTATCCCTAATAATTTTTTCTTATATAATTTAAGATAGTATGTTTCCCCATTTAAATATCTATAATTTGAATAAAATATTAAAAAGCTAAAATTATCAGTTGATAGTTTGTCTTGAAATCTTGCTAACTAAAATAATCTTGGTAGCACAAGAGGGTGAATGTACATCAACAGGAGGGTCCTTCTAATGTTCACCTACCACCCACCACAATGTAGACCTGTTTCAAAAGCAGCTGATTCAGTTACACATACACAACAGCTAGGGTGAAAGTGCATGAGTTAGAAGCAGCTCTACTTAATGAATCACCTGCGCAGAATTGAGATGAAGACGTTATTCATCTGCAGGTGGTGAATATGGACCTGCAGGATATCATTCTGCCAGAGGTGGTAGCAACTTGGCTGTGTGGGATAATTTTACATCAACTTGGCATAGCTGTCTGAGAGGAGTGAACCCATGCTGAGAAAATGCCTCCATAAGGTTGGGCTGTAGGCAGAAATGTGGAGCATTTATTTAATTAATTATTGATGTGGGAGGGCACAGTCTACTGTGGGTGATGACATTCCTGGGCTGGATGTTTTGGCTTCTATCAGAAAGTAGGCTGAGCAAGCCATGAAGAGCAAGTAAGTAAGCTGCACTCCTCTATGGCCACTATATCAGCTCCTGTCTCCAGTTCTTGTACTGTTTAGTTTCTGCCCTAACTTCCCGGCATGATGTACTGAAACATGGAAATGTAAGGTTAAATAAACCTTTTCCTCTCCAAGTTGCTTTGGTCATGGTTTTTGTTTTTGTTTTTTTTTTTTTTTTTTTTTTTTTTTTTTTTTTTTTTTTTTTTTTTTTTTTTTTTTTTTTTTTTTTTTTTCACAGCAGCAATAACTGTAAGTAAGAAACTGGTCTATCTACAAAGTCTAGACTTTGAACCATGTCATAGCATTCAAGCAGGTTGAATGTTCCCTGCTACATAATAACTCAAGGCATGTGCAACCCAGGACAGACACTCTTCCTGCTTTCCTGAACACGAATCAAACCAATAGTTATCCGAAATATAGTGAACACAAACATTATTATAGATACTCTTTTCCCAGTTATGTATTTGTATTTATTCTAATTAAATTTCTTAATGAATATTTCATGACATATGTTTGAGATACATATAGTCAAACAATTCTTCTACATAACCAATAATGTTATCTGCCATAAAGACTTTACTCCTTTTCAATTTAATACACACACACACACACACACACACACACACGAATCTAGAGAGTTTATGAAATAATTCGTTTCCATATGGCATCCTAAAACTTCCTTTGGAAGTTATTGCTCCCCAACCTCCTTTTCTGATCCACTCACATCCCTCTTCCCACTTAAGTTACTCCAAGATATGTGCAGCTAGGAACCGCAGATGAGAGAGAATATGTGACTTTAGTTTTTCTTGGTCTGAGTTATCTCACTCAGTATGAATTTACCCAAAGAGTTCATGCATGTATTTCCTCCCCAGGTATACACTAGAATTCTATTATGTGCATGTACCACATCTTTGTTATTGCCAGGGGAAGGACCTCTAGGTTGTTTTCATTTCTTAGTTATTATGAATAGAGTTAATCATATTTATGTTTAGTGTAATTATTTTTAGTTATCCTAAAGCTCTCCAAACTGATTTTCAGAAAGGCTTTACCATAAGTCTGCACTCCCACCTATAGAGAATGAGGCTTCACTTTCCCTAGTAGTTACTAAGGCTTTTGTTGGGGGTTATTTTGTTGATATTTGCCCTTCCATCTAGGATAAGATAAAGCCTCAAAGTTGTTTTGTTTTCCTAATTTTAGGGATTAGAAACATCTCTGATATATTCCTCAGCCATTTGTTTTCCTCTTGGAAAATTCTCGGTCCCAGGCCAATTTATTTTATTCTCCCTCCCCTCAGAATTCTTTATGTATTTTGAAGATTAATCTTCCTTCAGATACACAACTGGCAAAGATTCTCTCCTATTTATTCTCCTTTTTCATCTGTATTCTTCTACATTCTTTATTTGAAATATAACTTATACATTATCGGTGCAGCAACTTCATTTCCTTGAGATTAGCATTATTTACACATGATTTTGTGTTCTATAACCACTTGTGTTTCATGTCATTTTTTTTCTTTTAGGTTTCATATAATTTGATATTACCTGTTAACCCAATTTGATAATATCTGCCTTTTTATAGTCTTTCAAACCATTTACAAGTAATCTGGATATTAAAGGGACTGGATCTTATTCTTTCATTTCAATGGTTGTATATTTGTCACATTGTTTTATTGTTTTTGTTCCCCTTTCTTTCTATAGTTCAATGATTTGAATATTTGTGTGTTTGTATGTCTTAACTTCTTGATCTCTTTATTCAACTGACCAAAGTCCCTTTTTGCATGCCTAATATATTTATAAATAATAATTATGCCCTACTACTGTTAATCCTATTTTGTTGGTTAAATCACATGTACTTTTAATAATTACTTCATATCAGAATCCATGGAGCTATTTTGAAATTGCATTTAGTTTCAATTCAGTTCCTGAATGTTTTACTAGGGATGTTGCTAAGCCAGAGCAAATATCAAGGAGGAAACTTTTAAAGGTAAAAATGGGAACACGATACAATGGTGAATTACGGGATACACTATATTACCCTGGCAAAAATTTCACTCTTATTTCTTCATAAAAGCTAATCATTAGACTGAAATACTTTGCTGAAGGCAACTTTTAGTAGTACATGTAAATGTGTTAATGTGTGAACTCTGTCACCTCAAACAAAGATGAACTATTTACTTGGGATATGCTTGAAAGAATAATGCATGATTTGGACAACTCTGAATATGAGGCTCAATTCATTTTGTTGGAGTCATATTCCACAGTTACTCATAGCATAAATGGTCACTCCTGTCTCTCTCCTCCATACAACTGTTTTTATGCTTATGATCTTTTGCCTGTCGGAGGCTATACAAAAATAACTTAGTGCAACCAACTTTACATCTTTACTGGAAAGTAAAGAAACCCATGGTAAGTGCTTTGTGCTAGTGACTAATGTAGAAAACTGCTGATAATTATCAGCACAGCCATTTGCTTGTATCATTCATCTATTTCTGATTATAGGTTTAAGGAGAAATGTATGCATTATGATTATCAAGGAGAATAAAAATCATTCTATAGTATTTTCAGTTTTGAATTTCTGAATTAAATAAGATAAATAATACAGCTTAATTTCCAACTTTTATAAATATAGTCATTAAAAGTGATGCAACTTGCATTGTATCTATTTTTAAGGAAATTCAGTGTCTTCCTTCCATTCAGAGAGAGTCTAAAGGTTCTCTGTCTTGAGAAAAATTATTACAGAGAACATGGGAACTAAAAATAGACAAGACTCAATTTACAACAATTTAAAAATTATCTAATTTGAAAAATAATAATGCAATTTTTAATGCTGGACAAAGAACCAAAATCTGCTTTGTATGATTTGTATTTTATCCATGAAAACTAATATTGAAGTATTACAGTTTCCACTATGAACAGAGAATGTGTGAGGTTTTCTATCTATTGAGACTGCATGCTTCCTTCATGATTAACTGCACTCATCTGCTTCCCACTACTCAGCACCACTACATTTCTACTGTCACCAATATATCACCATAAATATATTGATATACCTCATCTCTATTTTGTAGTTAGAAAAGCAGCTATAAGCAAGTAAAATTCTGAAAAATCACGTATCATATGAAGCCTTGAAACATTTCACTTAGACAAAAATTTGCTATTGATTGTATAGAAACAAAATATAACACGGTAATAAAAATAATTCTTTAATGAAACAAAAGGAAAAGAGATAGCAAATTTTCTTTTGAAGGGGAATGGCTTTTGAGGAAAAGCTGATGATACTTGGAATTCAAATGTAGGCTCTGGGGACGACTCTTCTTTCCTTCCTTTTTTCTTCCTTCCTTCCTTCTTTCTTCTCTCCCTTCCTTCCTTTCTTCCTTTTCCTTGTTGAATCATGAAAACAAGAGCTTACTTACTTCTCAGAGAAAAACTTAAAAGTTGAGTGTTCATTTTGTCAAATAACTTTCATTAAATCAAATCTTTAAGGAATCTATGCAGTGAAGCTTTACCATATTCCTAAGGAACCTGGATTTACAAACGGCCACAGACTTCTGAGTTTTCAAACTCTCTAAAACACAATGGCAAATTTCAAGAATGCCTGTTCAGCCTCTTTAGTAAGTACAAAATAAAACACTGTGCAATAAATTCTTGGGAAATTACTTATAGATAACCTTAAAAGATTTATGCAGAAAATTGAGACAGCTTTCCTTGACGATCTTTGTGTTTTCATTCCCAGTACTTGACACATATTTTGTTTTGTATTCCTTTATTTTGATGAGACTTACAGTCATCCTCTTTAGTTTGTTATGCGAGCATCTCAATTCTGTCTCATATTAAGCAACACACAAATTTTACAGTAAGACTGCATAAAAAATTGTGGAGTCTTATTTTACCGATGAAATGCATTATATATCTATATCTATATCTATCTATCTATCTATCTATCTATCTATCTATCTCTATATATATATATATATATATCTTACCAGCTCATATTTATTAATTACAGAACTCGAGTAATTTACACATTTTTGTTCTGGTAATCGTACTGAGGGAATTGACAGTAGCTTTATAATTGAAGTAGCACTAAGGCTTTTTCAAAATTAAAGAGAAAGGCATTAAACCATTCAAAGCCTCAATGAAATGATAAGTTTATAAGGTCAGGAAACTACTGAAGGAAGTTTAGCTTGGATGTCAAACCGAAAAACATGCAACATCACAGGCTTATGGGGTATTATTAGAATATATTCTTTTAAATTTCTTAGTAGTCCTTCTTTAAGAACGATTTATTAATAATAAGATTAATAAAGTAATAATACTAAGATTAGGAAAATAAAGTATATGTCAAATAATATTCATTTCCTAGCAGCTGTTGCATGTTCTAAGAAACAACCCAGGCGTTTGGCCTGCATGCTTGGAAACTCCCACCACAATGTAAAGAAAGGCAGGCTGAGACTGAGGCATCGAAATGGCTTATGTGAATGCTTTGGCTTTCTCATTTCATTGCTAATACTTATATCATTATTTTGCTTATTGTTCAACTCAAAAACGTCACTCAATACAAAAATTGATTTGGTAAAATCAATTTTTTTATTCAAAATTATTAGTAATGTAACTAGTCTTTTTCAAATGATGATGTAAATAAGAAATTAAGTAATCATTTCCTCTGGTGTTCCTAGAGATTAAAGGCAAATTTATCTATAATATAAATAATGACAAAAGAGGTCATATAACTTTATGTTGCTTATAACCTATTTTACCATGTTATGTAATAAATATTCAATCACCATTGCATTTATAATATATGTGAACATTGAATTAGTTAGGAAGGACTTAAGAATATTTGACAGAATTATCTTTTTAGAAATTATTACATATATAAAATTCCACTTTGCAGGCATTAGTATCTCAAATGCACTACATGATTGGGGATTTGTCCGCTATTTAAACCAAAATAATACTCTGAATACTGTTACCCCAATATACAATACCAATGAAAAATTGATATTCATAATGGCAATCAATATATTATTTTAGTAAATTTTAGGATCTACTAATAGTTGGCTTTCTCCCATCCACATTCGCAAGTCTGTTGCAGTCTTTGTTCAGCTCATGTTTAGGCAATCATGCTTATGAGACTCTGTGGGTGCAGCTTCTGACATTATTGACAGATAATATATCAAAGAGAACTCCCTGATCCTTAGACTCTTACAATCTTCCCACCTCTGCTTCACAATGCCCCATGAACCTTAGGTGTTGGAGTTGTTTTTGTAGATGTATCCATTGAGACTTGACTTTACAACTCTATGTTTTGATTGATTGTGGCCCTTGAAGAATGGAAGGCAACTAAATGATGCTAAGAGCAAAGAAATAGTCGTACTGATGGATGAGCGGACACACTGACGCTTATCTAAAACCTGAAAGTCAGCCTGAAGATGGCAGCAACTAATGAAAAGTAGATATCATGCATTTGAAGGAGAGCAAGGAGATGCATATGAGAGGGTTTGGAAGGAGAAAAGGGAATGGAGAAGTACAGGACAATAAGAATATTGACGGAATTTTTAATGCTTATTTTCCTTTCTACCAATCAATCATCTCCTGTGTCTTTCAGGGTCTATAGAGTAACTAAACATTACGGTAATAAATGAGTAATGACTTTGGTCATAATGTACAAAAACATGATGTGGAGATGAGATTAAATGAGAATGATTATTATGTAATAACGTATTATCACTACCCATAATCATCATTATTTGGGAAATATATGTGTCAGTTTTTTTCCTGGGTAGATTCCTTCATATTATGTCCAAGACTATTTCCATTATCAAGTGGAATTATCCATTATCAACTCAAAAAGACTACAACATAAATGTGTACAAAGTACATAGGTAAGCTATCCTTGGACTCCTGAGCTTTCTTGTGCCACAATTCCCAGCAATTATGTGTAGTTTAGAAAACATAAATTACAAAAATGTCCCATATCTGATCCTATTTGAAGTAGTAACTTTGAAATTAAAATCATTCACCATATATCCACATTGATGGCAAAATGCTTTATAACAGCTATTTATCAAGATAAGATAATTTGCACGTTAATCAGTCTTTCTAAATGAGAGATCATTAATCTTTGATGGTGATATTATAAACAAAATGACTTTGTTTAGTTATATAAATTTTGTTTATCATCTTCCTGAGCTGTTAATCAAGGAATCTAATTTCTCTGGGCTCTAAAGTGTTAGTGCTTTGGGCCTTTATTATTTCTTCATTCTATTTGACTGTAATACTGTAACTTAATTTAATGTAATGTAAATACTCCCTGTGTTGTGGCAGTGCACAATTTCTTGAAACAGTAACCTATTAAAGTATATTAAAAGTATTTATCATGAGCCTCATGAGTACCAATAACAGAGCGAATGGAAGTGTGGGATACATAATTGGAAGAAATAATTTAGAAAATGTCTCACTATTTGTCTATGTAAAGCAGCAAGAACAATCACACTAAAATGAAAACTTATTTTTCTAAAAGTTCTAAAATTAGTCATTTACATATATATATATCTAAAAACTAGTAGTAATTAAGTTTAACAGATTTTTTCAAAATTTTATATTGTACCTTATATCTAATGAAATAAATTTAATTTTGATAGATGTTTGTTCTTGTTTCTTATCCAGCAAGACATTAAACAATGCCAGTCCTTTTAGAAAGCCTATGCTATTGATGAATTCCAATTCATTGCCTTAGAAAACCAATTTTCAATTTTTTTGCGTCACTCTCATTCCTTATTTTCTCAAGCAATATTGTCATTTCTTTCCTAAATTCATATTCTTAAGCTATATAAGTATAAGAAAACAACTTTAAGGATATTGATATTTTTCTGTCTATGAAATAATCAATTATTATCACTTTAATTCTTATTTATTTATTTTGTGTGTTGGGGTTGGTAACAGGACAAGACATATACACAGAAGTCAGAGGACAACTTGTAAGAGTTGGTTCACCCCTTCCACCTTGTAGGTTCCAGGTAACAAATTTAGTTTTTCGCCTTTGGTGGCAAAGCATGTTCACTGCTGAGTGACCCTAGAAAATGAACCAGTAGCATCTTCATCTCAGCAAATACTAGTGGTATCGATTTCACTAGTTACCTTTTCATACTTTTTCTTTAGTAACAAGATCACAAGCAGATTCAGGCACAGTCATTGGTGCATATTTCCTAAGTATCTACCCCCCCCCTTCTTCACATTTATGATTTAAAATTTTTTCTGGTGTTAGGTGCAAGTGCGGTACAGCATGCATGTTGAGGTCATAGAATAATTTGTGGGAGTTGGTTCTCTCTTCCCACCAGGTAAGTTCCAAGGAGTGAACTCAGGTCAGCAGCTTGGCAGCTGCACGCTCACCTGCTGAGCTAGATTGCCAGCTTTGAGTATCTTTTATCAATTTTGTGGGGGATCTCGGGCTATTGCTTTCCCACATTCTTTCTCTTGATTTGTAATTATGTACATCCCCTGTTATGGTGTTATAATCTGTCACTATTACATTGTTCTTCTTGGTTTTCCTTACCCTGTTTCTCTAGAAAAATTTAGTATATTCTAAAATCTTAATTAAGTTTTAAATTTATCAAGTATTTTTCACTGGTGATATTTCATGTTACTATTTTGGAGTTTAAAATATTTGATACTAATTATTGCCCTGGTTGATGATCAAATTGTCTTGTCTTTGATTGGAAGGAGCTATTTCAAGTCGGATCCTCTAGATAGCTCACCCCGAAACAAACAGATTTCTTTGGTTCTCTTTTCTTTACCAAGTGATACTTCCCTTACTTACTGACATGTCTGTCATGGAGATGACTCAATAACCCCTCGACATTTTGCCTTCATGGTAAGTTATGCAGAAAGGACTCAAGAGACCCATCTATTTTAAATGCCTGTGTTACCAATTGTATAAAGCAGTAGTTTTCAACTTTCCTTGTGCTTCAACCTTTAAAAGAGTTCCTCATGTCATGGTGATCCTCAAGCATAAAATTACTTCATTACTACTTCATAACTGTAATTTTGCTACTGTTATGGATTGTAATGTAAATATCAGATTCCTAAAAGGTCATGATCCACAGATTGAGAATAACTGGTATAAAAGCTTTCATGTACAATGGTTAGTTAGGAATATAACATTCCTGGCCAATCTTTCTGAAATTTAGTTTTTATTGGAATTTGAGGCTTTGATTAAAAACACTGGAAATTTTGCTAGATACATGATGTGCTCTTTATATGTAGTGCTAAAGCTTGAGATTTTGTTCCAGGATATTTATTCCCATGAGAAAGCTTATTTTCCCCCTTATTCCACGTCTATGTTTTTATAATTCTTATTTGTTGGATGGTGCTTTATTGTAGTTTATATTCACTTATGGAGTTTAAGAAACGACTACTCACTTTGAAAATAAGCAGTCAACTAAATACATTTTTTTCTTTTGCAATTAAAATTGTAAGAGATCAATGCTGGATGGCAGTAGTTTCTATAGGAATAATGTATTGAAAACTTTATCGCATTAAAATTTGTAAAATCATACAAAACATGTAATACCTATTTTTATGACAATTGAATTCAATAAATAATTTGATTGTTTAATCAATAAATTATAAAAGGAAATGTGTAATGTTAAATGAACATCTTTTAGTTTTAAAGAAAGTCCCTACATCATCAATAGAGTTCATATTATTTGGAAAATTATAAAGGTTTTTGTTTGGTAGTTTGTCAGGGAACTGGGGGATGGGATTGGTTCTCACATATTAGGAACCACAAAATAGTTTGAGAATAATAGCATAAAGGAAATAATATCTCTGCATTTCAAAACAAAAATACTGCATACTTTTCATTTTTTAAATTAAAATATAATTACATCATTTACGTTAGAAAACATTGTAAACAAACTAACAAACAAAAACCCACTGAATTTCAAAGAATGTTGACCTTAGCAGAGTAATTTATGCATAGTACTTGAGGCTATTATTAACACTTTTTTTCATATTGTGCATTGTAATGAAAATAGGTTTGCAATGAGACCATATGCATATAAGCTGCTACAGCTAATCCATTGTTGGTTTATTGGTGAGGTGAAAATACACTATCATTTTCTGTGGTGAGGAGATGTTATAATAAAAATATCTCTCAAATTCTAAGGCATTGGAAGTTAATAAAGTACCTTGAGGTCATTTAAGACTTAAGACTGCTATCCCACTATGTATTCAACTTCTTTGTCTAATCTGCTTTTAAGGAAATAATATAACAGTCGATATTGCTTGCCTTGGATTTCCCATGTAATCGACTTTTAAAATTTAAGCTATTGTATGTTTGTAACCATGAGTTATGTATTCTTTCTTGCCCTTGACTCAGAACAATGAATGTGTAACATTTTCTGAAAGCAACAAACTTTCTAAAATCTACCATAAAGATCACATCATCTCGTCATGGATGTTGATGATACACAATGACGTCCGTAGTACTGTTTGTTGAGATTGGGGCGGTTGAGATTAGTTGGAGCCAGTGACTTAATTTCTTGTGAAACTCTTCTAAAATTTTCTGTAATGTATCCCATTCCTTCCATATGTAATACTTTCTGTGACGTTCAAGGAAAGAGAAAGCAGAGCCCTTTGTTAGGGACAGACACTTACCCACCCTCACACACCGAAGGACCTCTCAGACACACACAGACTCTGAGACATACAACACAGCGTTTTTCAGACTGACATGGATTCAGACTCATGCAACAGACATACAGGAGGAAAAAGACACAGGAGCAAGAAGGAGACCATTTAAATCTGGACTTACCCTTGGTTAAGTGATTCAAAGGGAAGTCCTTTTATTTCTTTCCTTAATGTGAAGCATACATAATATTGATAACTAAGAGTTAATTACTAATGTGCTTAATCCATAAGTGATTTTTGGTTCTTACATAGAGCAAATAAAAACTGCTTCCTCCTGGTGTTAGTTACATGGTATAATCTAAACTTAATCCAATTTCTATATTTTATTACAATCTCACTCTTTAAAACTTCTGGTTCAATATTTATATGATGCACGATTAATAAAAACTCAGAAAGAGAAATTAGAGTTCAACCTGAAAGTCAGAAAAGCAAAACAGTCAGCCACTGGCTCTTACCTAGACATAAATCCAAAATGGTGATCCTGCTTCCAGGAATCTTAGATTGAGACTAAGGCTGAGAGCTGTCTCCTCCTATTTTAAAATCCTCCCTAGTGCTGGGATTAAAGGCATGCGCCACTGGGATTAAAGGCATGCATTGCCCAATATGTTTGGCAATGAGTGTGGCTACTGGGATTAAAGGTGTATGTTACCACTGCCTGGTCTTTAAGGCTGATGAGTGGGGCTGTTTTACTCGCTGATCTTCAGGAAAGCTTTATTTATTAAAATACAAATGAAATGTCACTACATTTATATTTGTTTTATTTGGGTGGATTATATGCAATTGTGTAGATGCATGCGCAGTATCTCAAACAATTTACAGTATACTGGAGACTGTTGGTGCAAATAACCTGTTCAATTAATTAGTGCTCAACTTTTAATGAAATTACTTGGTAGAGTCTATAAATCTGTCAATATCTCTGATAATTTATGAGATCCTATTCTTGGTATCTAAGTAACAGATCTTGAAAGAACAAAGATGGAGAAGAAATGATGTAAGTTTTGCTATTTTTCCTGTATCTTTAATTTTCTTTCTTCAACATAGAGCTTTTAGATTATTCAGGCAAGTGGATATGGAAAATCAAATTCTTAAACCACTGAATTACACAGGCCTTGAAAACTGACTGATCACAAATTACCTTATAATCTTCTTAAGTATGGAAATAGTTCTTACATTGTATAGCTTTTGCATGCTAAGTATGCAATCATAATTCTTAAAGAATGCTTTGTAATATTAAATTAGCAAAAGATTATAAGCAAAATGTACATAGTTGATCCAGCAAAATACTATGGCTATGACCAGAAAATAATTTTTGAACAAAAACACTGACCAGTGGAAATTACTGCTTTTCAAATAATTTTAAGACATTCTGTATTCATATAGACTCCTTTGATGTAACTGTTTCAAATATTTTCTATCCATATAAATTAAAGCTATCATGTGTTACAAAGTCCAAGATGCTTTTGAGTCAATGGTATTGTAAGGAACCAAGTTTAGAAGTTAATTTTTAATTCCCATCCAACAGGTCATAGAAGACAAGTGTTCTCTATATTAATTATCTAAGTATGCCATGAATAACCAAGCAGCTCATTAACATTCAGTCCCACTAACCCAGCACAAAGAAAAAGATTAGAAGCCTAAGCTGCATAGAGAAAGCAAAAGTGAATGTGGCGTATTAACAGATCTGTGGGTTGTCATATTAAACCCATCACCAAGTCTTCCACATGAAAAGCAATTCCTGAGAAGCAAATCTCATGGATTATATCAACATAGATAAGATTTATTAATATTATATAGAGGTATTGCATTTTCATTATTGAAGTGAATATTCATGTGGAGATATAATCACCTTACAAAGAAATAAGTTTGAGTGACAGAAAAAGAAAAGATACTTTCATCTGAAACAAGTCCTATAACTTCCCCTAGTAACAAAAACTAAAATTAGAAACTCAACAAAGGACACACAGCAGATCTCATGAAAACAGTGCCACTTCCCGGTAGAGGAGAAGAGAAAGCAGAACGTTGAAAAAGCCACTTACGATCATCCCAACACTAAGCTGTCAGAGCTGTGAAGTAGGAAACCTGATTCAGCATAGGATGCAAGGGAGGAAAGATAATTTTCACCATCCCTCCTCCCTGCCCTAGAAATTAGACAGGGAAATCTCAGCATCTGCTCTGAGTCTGATAGAATTCTTTGGTGAATACTCCCTAAGACAATGCAATTTCGTATACTATCAATTCTAGAGTGTAATTCTTCAGAGTAGGTTAAATTTTCCTCTTGGTTATAGAATTTTGAAAATGTCAACTTTAATTACAGGAAAATATCAGACAGTTCAGGAACCAATTTGATATTCTATTTCAATTGAGGAAGATGGCTTCATTTATCTAAGAGATCTGGTGTTTTTGACAAGGGAATTAAAACCATGAGTGTACCTTAGGATGTGGGTCTCCTTACACATGGAATTGCTGAGAAAGTGTTCTCTCAAAGCCTTGCTTAAAGATGATTACTCACAGATATAGAGATGACTGCTTTGCATTGGTATACATCTTGGTCTATTGATGCAAATTTAAGGTTGATTTTTTTAACACTGTGTATAAGTACTTCTGCTCTTGTTTAAGGTATTGTTTCTACAGATCATTTAAAAATGTAATGTATAATTAAAAGTTATAGATTAATAGTCATTTATAATAGGTCTGTCATGTTAGTTATGTTTTCTAGATATACAGAGATATATTTCAGTTGGATAGATAATCTTCAATACTTTAAAGACCTATGGAATATGACATTTAAAATGTCTTAAGAACTTAGACATTTCTTGACAGTGAGACATGTCTGTTTCTGACAGCACCAATGACTTCAGAGAGGTTGGAGGTCATTGAAGAAACTCGTTATGGAATTTACCTTCAACGTGAAAAGGCTAGCCATTTGGGCAAGGAATTGCTCTTGTCTGGACTGCTTGATGGTATACTGTATGAACTGTACATAAAGGACCCACAGAAAAGTGACTACTGAACTTGTCTAAAGAATGTGAGACAGTCCTTCAGGGTTCCTGCTTTATGAAAATGTCTACCAGCCATTATGCAGGACACAGAAGAAAGTGACTAACAAGCTGCCAGTAAACAGGCTAAACAGTCCTTGAAATTTCCTGCTTCATGGAAAAGTCTGCCAGATACTATGGGTCTGTAAGCTGAAGATAGATATCCCAATGTTGCAGAAGAACTTTGGGTGACTGTCCAGGCAGTGAGATGTCTCTGTCAATTCTAGAGTTGGAAGTTGCTTACAATACACTTCCTGTTATCTTAGGTAATATTATATCCTTCTGGGGTCTTTGATGGAGTTGAAGTCAGATAGTTATAATTATAGTTTTCTTAGTTTTGATAAAAGATATATTAGCTATGAAACTTTACAGATTAAATAGACTAAATATTGTAACTGTAATTCTTGCTTGATATCGATTTTGTTATATGTAGTTTTATTATGCTAAAGTTAAAATCTTCCTTTTCATTTAGATAGAAAAGGGGAGATGATATGGAATTCCCCTCTGTATACTGTGAATATGTTTTATTACAATTGGTTAGTAAAGAAGCTACTTTAACCTATGGTATGGCAGGAAATCCGAACAGAGATAAAGAGAGAGTTGGCAGAGTCAGGGAAACGCCATGTAGCTGCCAAGGGAGAAAGATGCTGCCCAAACCTTAGCAGTAGGCCACAGATTTGTGGTGATACATGGATTGAAATGGGTCAATTTAAGATGTAAGAGTAAGTTAATAATAATCCTGTGTTAATAGGTCAAACAATGTTATAATTAATATAGTTTCTGTGTGATTATTCAGGTCTGGGCCACCAGGAAACAAATGATCTGTCTCCATCTACAACTCTCAGAGAAGATACAAATTTATAATCTTTCTTAGAAACAATCCATGCTAATATACTATATCCCAAATCAGATTTCAAATATGTAACCAATACCGGAGGAGTGTAATTTTCATAAATTATACTACTCATGATAAAGATAACAATATAAACATGAGATGCATGTTCTTATGTCTTAACTTTCATTGAATTCTCTGTGAAAACCCATTCTCATACTAGAATATACATAAATCTCTACAGAAATCTTAATTATAGTAGCCCAAACTAGAAAGTAAATTGCTAAAGAAGAATACATAAGAATGTTGGGTATAGCTACACAATGGATTTGGCCCCTTAATTAGAAGAACTATTGCAACACAGACAGGGAACCCAGTGATGAAGCACAGGCATGAGTCTGTTATGTGCAATATTGACATTAGGATATTCTAAAAGGCGGTACAAGACAGTAACAGAAAGCAGTGAAGCATTTACTAGGGGTCCCCAGTACAAGGAGAAAGAAAGGAAGAACCTCAGATTAAAACAAAAATATCATTGCATGCATCAGAATTCTTCAGATGGTCAAACTTAGTGGTTGTAAGATATAAGTGACCCATAGAACTGTAATGAATTGAATGATCCTCTAATGTAGTAAACTAAACCATGAAAAGTAAACATTGAGGCTGAGGAGATTTCTCAATCTCCTCAGGTCCCCATGTTTATGCAGTGAGTCCTGCATAAACATGGGGACCTGAGTTCAGATCCTCAGGACCTAGAAACTGAGCTTCATAGCACACATCCAATATTCCAATACTGGGTGAAGATGAATGGATACCCAGAGCCAAGTAGTCTAGCCAAAACAACAAACTCTAGGTTCAGTGAGTGATCCTGTCTCAGAAATATATGGCAGAATGCACAAAACTCATATCCAAGTGGATTAAGGACGCTACATAAATCCAGTCACACTGAACCTGGCAGAAGGGAAAGTGAGAAGTAGGGAAGTAGTCTTGAACACATGGGCACAGGAGACCACTTCCTAAATATAACCCCAATAGCACAGACACTGAGAGCAACAATCAATAAATGGAACCTCCTGAAACTAAAAAGCTTCGAAAAGGAAAAAAGACACAGTAAATAAGACAAAACGGCAGCCTACCAAATGGGAAAAGATCTTCACTAAGCCCACATCTGACAGAGGGCTGCTCTCCAAAATATATAAAGAACTCAAGAAACTGAACATCAAAATACCAAGTGATCCAATTAAAAAATGAGGTAAAGAGCTAAACAGAGAACTCTCATCAGAAGAATCTCAAATGGCTGGAAGATATTTAAGGAATTGTTCAACATCCTTAATCATCAAGAAAACGACTCTGAGATACCATCTTACACCTATCAGAATGGCTAAGACACTGAGGACAGCTTATGTTGGGGAGGATGTGGAGTCAAGGGGCAACTCCTCTACTGCTGGTGGGAGTGCAACCTCTACAGCCACTTTGGAAATCAGTATGGCTGTTTCTGAGAAAATTGGGAATTAATCTACCTTAAGACCCAGCAACACCATTCTTGGGCATATACTCAAAGGATACTCAATCATACCACTAGGACGTTTCCTCAACAATGTTTATAGCAACATTATTCATAATAACCAGAAACTGGACAATCTAGATGCCACTCAACCGAAGAATGGATAAAGAAAATGTGTTACATTTGCACAATGGAGTATTACTCAGCTAAAAAAAAAAATGGCATCATGATCATGAAACTTGAAGGCAAATGGATGGAACTAGAAAAATCCATCTTGATCCATCCTGATTAAGGTAACCCAGACTCAGAAAGACAAACATGGTATGTACTCACTCATGTGGATATTAGGTGTAAAGCAAAGAATAACCAGACTACAGTCCACAGCTCTGGAGAAATTAGGTAACAAGAGGGATGGACTCATGGATTTCCCTGGGAAGAGGAATTAAATGAGATCTCCTTGGTAATCTGGTGGTGAGGGAGGGTAGTAAAGGGGAGGGGATGGGAGATGAGAAAATGGGGGAAAAGGGTGGTTGGGGGGGAGGTGTGGAGTGGGAGAGCAATGAAAGAGATATCCTGATAGAGAAATTCATCATGGGGCTAGAAAGAAACCTGGTGCTAGGAAAATTCCCGAGACTCCACAAAGATGATCTCAGCTAAGACTCCTAGCCATAATGGAGAGGGTGCCTGAATTGACCTTACCCTGTAATCAGATTGGTGAATGCCCCAACTATAATGATAGAGCCTTTATTCAATAACTGATGGAACCAGATGCAGATATCCACAACCAAGCACCAGGCCATATTCCAGGAATTTAGTCGAAGAGAGGGAGGAAGGAATATATAAGCAAGGGAGGTCAATATCATAATGGAGAAATCTACAGAGACAGTTGAACCAAGCTTAGGGAAAATGATGAACTCCAGAGAGACAACTGTGGAGCCTCTATAGGACCAAACTAGACCCTCTGTAAGTGGGAGACAATGGTGAAATTTGGACTATCTCGGGGCCCTTGGCAGTAGTACTAAGATCTCTTCTTGGTGCATGAGCTAGCTTGATGGATCCCATTCCCTACTATGGGATTTCATGCTCTGCCTTAATGCAAAGGGGAGGGGCTTGGTCCTGCACCAATTTAATGTGTCAGGACCATTTTTTGATGCCCCATGGGAGTCCTTACCTATTGGGAGAAGTGGATGGAAGTTGTCTGGGTGGAGGCAAAGGGGGACGGCAGGAAGAGAGGTGGGAAGGAGAACTGTGCTTGGAATATAAAATGAAATAATAAATAAATAAATTATAAAAAACATGGTGGAGAATGATGTTGGAAGATAACAGCCATGCCTCTATAGCCACACACATAGGCTTGTACACACTAATACACACAGAGAAACACACATACACATACACACACAGAGAATAAAGCTTCTAAACAAAGTTAGCAGGTTCGCTTTTCAATTTGAACAATACTTATAGTTTTGTGTAAAGATTCTTCACTATTTGTATACTGCAATATGTTTTAATTAGTTTTCTTACCTAGAGATTTCTATAGTGAAGAAGTTAGAAAACCTCTTCTAAAAAATCTACTCTTATCTTTAGAAAGTGGAGGGTTTCCTGCAGAGTGCAGCAGCTGACAGAGCTGGGATAAACACGAAGTGCTCGCTCAGGTTGTAAATGGTGCCAAGCCTTGGTTGCAGGCTATGGGCTCCATCACCCCAGAAAATGAGTGGTTGCAGGTGCCAAGCCTTGGTTGTAGCCTTGGGCTCCATAACCCTAGAAAATAAGTGGGTGATGTTGGAGGAGGCCACTTTTTTTTACCCAGTCACCCAGCTAGCTTAGACCGGAAATAATCACACAGAAACTGTATTAATTAAATCACTACTTGGCCCATTAACTCTAGCTTCTTATTAGCTAACTCTTATATTAATTTAACCCATTTCTATTCATCTGTGTATCGCCACGTGGCTGTTGCTTACAGGGCAAAATTCCCAGCTTCTGTCTCCGGTGGTGGCTCCACAGCTTCTCTTTGACTCCACCCTTCTTTCTCCCAGCATTCAGTTCCGTCTTCCTGCCTACCTAAGTTCTGCCATGCTATAGGTCCAAAGAAGTTTCTTTATTCATTAATGGTAATCACAGCACACAGAGGGAAATCCCACATTAGGGTGCAGTTGGTGCCAAGCCTTGGCTGCAGGCTATGGGCTCCATCACCCCAGAAAATGAGTGGTTGCAGGTGCCAAGCCTTGGTTGTAGCCTTGGGCTCCATAACCCTAGAAAATAAGTGGGTGCAGATGGTGCCAAACCTTGGTGGAGGCTAAGGGCTTCATCACCCCAAAAATTAAGTGTCCAGTTCATCTTTTTCGAAGTACACATTGTCTGTAATCAATGGAGAGAGGGTGGATTATGGTGCTCTCAGCAAGAAATCTCATCTAACCTTTCAGTTCATAGCAGCAAGATCATGACAGAGAACAGAAGCCTATTCAATTTTATGTATCTCAAAAATTTGAATTATTTTGCATTATTTAAATAATTTAGATATGAATTACATTTAAATGAATTTGAATTAATTTTTAGTTACCTATTTTAGGTTTCATGTAAATCACACTTAAATTAATTCAAAATATTTTTTGTTTTCTATTTTAGTTTTCATATTTTAAGAAATGTCAAGAGAAAATAGTGCATCTTCTCCTTCTATTTTGATACCTTGATATTAATCTACTAGCTAAGAGACATTGATATCATAAAACGAGTCTCCATGTTTTTGAGGACCCTATAGTTATACATCCCCTCAGTTTCTCAGTTAACCAGGTGTCTCCAGCATATCTACACAAAGAATGGATTCTGACTTCATGTATCCTAAATTTAAGACTGAAAAGATGTATTCTGTAAGTGTGATAATGTACTAGTAGGGCAGATAAATGAAAACCAACCACTGGCAGTCACCCTACTAGTGTTGTGAAACAATACCTGGTTGACCTATTTTAATTATGACGTCCTAGGTTATCTTTATACTAGAGTTAGGTGCTAGTGAGATGCAGGTATGTGTTACATTATCAAGTTATCCTTAAAATAAGTAACAATAGTTATGATAAAAAGTTTCTCCAAATTTTATTTTAGATTAATATTGACCATAATCTTCATAAAATATTTTAATAAAAACTCATATGACTAGATACTGTAACTATCACCTCACCTCAGGGAGGACACATCTGCTCAGTATTGAGCCAGTCAGTCACATTATTTGGCATCATGTCTCTTTCTCTTCACTAGTTCGAGTGACAATACACTTTGATGAACTTGATCGAAGTAATCATGATATTGGCAATGTCACCAAAGAATGGAACATCTCTTACTCATTTGAGAAAATAAGAATTTTGAGTATTATTAGAGTTTGAAACTGAAAAATATCTTTTCTGTGTACATGTGAGGTATATGTAATTTAACTTTCCTTTGTTATTCACAGACAAACTTGACTCTGCCTGTGCTTTTCATGTATGCTTAGAATTTTTGTTACAAATTTGAACACACTAACTTTAAATTTCTTTACTTTTTAGAATTTAGAGATGGCATGTGTCTTCTTTCTTACTTTAAAAAATGCATGCAGTAAAAAACCAGCTGTACAGTACTCTTAGTTTTCTGCCTGTTGGTCTACCCAGATAATGAATCTAATAATAGACTATAGGGATATAATTGTTGATGTAAAAAAATTTTCCAATAAGTTTTTATAATGTTCATACAAAGTGGAGGCACTAAAAAATGGACAACATTTTTAAACTAAATAAGATCATAAGGTCACAAGAAAATCAAGTTTATTTTTCCCATTGGCATTCGAGGAACTTATCCTTACAACAAGCTGAGAGACCACATTGGACAGTGTCATTTATTTACATGGAGAGCTTTGTGAACAGGAGTCCTGCCAGTGTGCAAAATACTACTGGGCTGCAAAATTCAAGTACCTTCCACAGTGTTGGCAACAAATTAAATATGTGTCCACGTATATTCTTCACTGAAAATTTTTTTGGCCTCTGACTTCTTTTTTGAACCCAGGCAGACAGAGAAGCATTAAACGCAAGCTTAGTGATGCTGCTAATCCATTCAGTCATGGATCTGGTTATTTCTCTACCATTGCCTGAGCTCTGTGTAGCATAGTTAACTACAGTGAGTAAATGGAGGTCTCTATTTTTTTATCCAAGATTAACAAGAACCCATAGACCTTGTTCAATTCTTCATAATGGCCCCTACTCAGCTAAGGAGCCAAATTTTCAAGTATTTGTGACAGATTGAATAAGAACTCTTCAACTTGTGAATGACTTGTGAAGGAGAAGTCACAATAGCAGAATAGTGAGTCAAATATACAACACTGCCACAAGACAAATACACATCACTGAAAGCAGAGGCTGAATTTGTGCAGAAGGCCACTTCCATTGAGCACAAAATTTTGCTCTTGAGCATTTCCACTCTGAGCCTATTATTATCTTAATTGAACATCTAAATGCTCCACGTTGACTAGAATAAATTTTCTAACTTCTCATCAAAGAACTTAGCTTATGCTGGGGTCAAGTTTCAACTCTCAAAACAAAATTACGGACATCCTCCTGAACCTACAAAAAACAAGAAACTTTCCACTATAGGATTTACAAAGGGATTGATTACTGGAAACTTGAAAGGGAAGGTCAGGAAGGGGAGAAAGGGAGAGAAGACAGCACTTATCCAAATAAAAGGTTGAGCTCTTGTGTTCTACAGCAGTGTGGGGGCTGCATTCCACAACATTGTATGTTTGATGAGGAGATGAAAGCGAGGAACTTGAAGCTTGTGTTTACCAAAGGCGACAAGGAGAGGGCAGCATCAATGCACATTAACATACTTCCTTAAAATATCAACCTGCGCCCACTGTATCAATATGTGCAAGCATTCTGCATTTAAAAAAGTTAAAAAAGATTAGAAGATTAACCACATCAGTTTTATAATTGCTGGTTACACAAAGATATTGAGTTATAAAATGAATTATAGAAACACGTAAATTAAAATAGCAATTAATTTAAAATCACCTTAAATATACACTAGCACTAATTAACTTTTATGTGTTTATGTGTGTCTGTGTGTATAGATGTATGAATGCCTAGTGTGAGAGGAGGGAATATCAATTAAAAAATGCCTCCTTAAGATTACACTGTAGGCAGGTATGCAGGAATTTTTCTTAATTAGTGACTGATGGGGGGAACCCTGTCCATTGTGAGAGGTGCCATCCCTGGGACCGTGCTCCTGAATGCAGTCTGAGCAAGTCATGTGGGACAATCTAGTAAGCAGTACTCTTCCGTGGCCACTGCCTCAGCTACTGCCTCCAGGTTCCTGCTCTGTTTGAGTTCCTGCCCTGACTTCTTCCAGTGATAAACAGTGATTTGGAATGATAAGCCAAATCAACTCTTTCTTTCTCAAGTTGTTTAGGTTCTGGTGTTTCATCATAGCAATAGTAACCCTAACTAGGACAATTATGTAGTTTTAAATCTACTAATAATATGAATAGCCATATAGCATATACTATTTATATATATTACAAATGTAATATATGTATATAGTACATCAATACCATATCGGTGATAAATGAATATATACCATTGAGTTGAATTGCCTTAGATTCTCTTTGGATAGTCTTACTTAAATTAAAAAAAGTAAGAATATATACTTAATGTACACTTAATGAGCACATGATTTTAAAGATACTTGAAAATCTGCATCTTGTATAAACTGATCTTTTTCTAGCTTTAACTTCTGTAAGGAATGGAAAAATCAGTTAGAATTCTTAACACACACACACACACACACACACACACACACACACTCCAGACCTTTTAGATTCTGCACAAGGCAGCATTGGATTCCATGAGACCTAGACCTTGAAACTGAGGGAGAGGCTGCCTCCCATTTTCTCCATTGCTCTGTTGCTCCAGTGGTTACAGTAAATCACTGCAACTACTCACACTGAAAGGTCACACAGGCCAACTCCACTTTTCTCTAACTGAAATAGCAAAGAATGTGGAGTCAATTCCAAAAGTGCTCACAATGTAAGTTTCAAGATGTTTCAAGGTCCTAATGTAGTTTTTTCTGTCTGCTTGGTTGGTTTTGTTTTTATTATAGTACTTTGAGTTAGACAAACAAAGCACTTGATTAAAAGAAAAAGTGCCTTCATCGGTGGTATAAAGAAATGTCCTACTATAGTTCTGCTTTATAAAATGCTAAATTTCTTTTTTCATGTTTATATTTCCAGATAGATTCATAAATAATAGCATACTGCAATAAGATGAAAAAGAGTCTGCAGTTTTGCATTTCACCCTGACTGGGATGCAAGAGTACAGTGCTAACACTGAATGGCAGGTGCTTTACAGATCCACATTAAATTCCAAAAATATTCTAGACATTCTTTGTGGTGTTGTGATGTTCTCCAAACAGAAATGTTCCTTCTTGGAGTGAGGAGAAAAGATCATAAGAGTCACGAATTAGACAAATTTCGAAGTCTCAAAAAACTGAAACTTACAAGGCTTCCGAAGTTTCTCCCTAGATTTCTGCCTGCAGTAAATAATTGTTGGGGGAAAGATTCTCTGACTGGCTGAGGTCACCTGGGAGTCATGTGGGCAGCTTCAAGAATGCAGCTGTCTTGACTCACCTTAATGTTAGGGTGAACTCTTCAGGTCAGCTGTGCTTTGAGTCAGCTGTGCTCTTGTCAATGAACTCAAACTGTCCCTGGTTCACTTGTGAAGTTTGGGTGAAATCAAGGACCCCCAACACTTCCTTGATCACTAGTGAGGCTTGGGTGGAATTAATGCCTCTCAATCTGCCTTGGTTCACTAGGTGAGGCTTCAGTGGGATCAATGACCCCCAATCCTCCCTGGTTCACTAGGTGAGGCTTGAGTGCAATCCTTACTTAGATTTGTCTTGGGTGCATATTTGAGGTGAGTGCATATTTGCTTTTGTTGTCCCAGAAAAATTAAACAACACAGTCATGGTTAAAATAGTAAAACAGAATTGTTCCAGTTGTTAATAAAACCAGAATAGAGGAACTTAGTTATTTAAAATAAAATCTTTTCAACTCACTAAGTAAAAAGTGCTACATCATATTTATTTTGTCATTGAAGCTTATAAAAAACTAATTCTGGATAGATTTATTTTTTTCCTTTTTCATTTTAAGGTCATGGTATACTACAGTGAATGACAAATTGCTCATACATGAAAAGAAAAGACACTAATATGAAAAGCATATTTCTCAAATATGATGATATATTTTAGCTTCAACTAAAGCCCAATCCCTGTAATTACTTGATCACTGGAGTCTAAATATATCATAATTTGAAATAATATATTGGTTCAAAATTGAAAGACATATTTCATTTTGTCCTCATAATATATGTGTTCATAATTCAGTGCCTCCTACTCTATGTACTGCTGCTTAGGTGGGATCTGCCAGACAGCCATTTTAACTCTTTAGAGTTGAGATCGAGATACAGAAGAATACAGTGAAAAAAGTAAGTATAAAAATTGACTCATTTGTAATTTATAATATTTCCTTGCCTTTCATGAACCCAGGCAATGTGCAATCCAATAAAGATTCATATTCCACATCCCTGCTGGAAGAAAATCAAGGGGTGCTTTTCTATAGGAGGAAAGTGAAGAAAGAAATATTGTTGGTCTTCTGACCATTGTATTCAGCCATAGCTAAGGGGGAAGCTGGGGTTCCCTAAGCTCTTGAGTCTGTAGGGTTATAAATTGTTACATTTATTAAAGGACTCAAGCAAGTGACCATGTAACCAACCACAGCATGGTTGATAGTCAATGAGTATGACTTTGCTGCTTCAGGATATGAGAAACCATGAGCCTGTCTGGTGTCAAACAGAACCCAAGATAACAAGGTGCGGTTTAACCCAGCATTGCCCACCAGGCAGCCACTTCTCTTTGAAGGTTTTTAGTTGATTTTATTATTGATGAAAATCAATCTATCCATGAGATCATAAAGGATTTACTAAAGCAGCCATCACCAAATACAGATGAATTATTGAACAGAAAACACTCATGTTATTAGCACATCAAAGAAGTAAAGTTTGCCCTAAAGTGTTATATTTTTATGTAAAATGAATTGAATACCAAACCATTTTCTTTCAACATATACTCTAGCACATTGTAAGACTATCTTCCAAAATTTTTATTAACCTTCTTCATCTTTTTTTTTTCTTTTTTTTGCTTTTTCGAGACAGGGTTTCTCTGTGTCTTTGAGCTGTCCTGGAACTAGCCCTTGTAGACCAGGCCCCTTCTTCTTAGAAATGCCAAAATGACTTTCATTACAATGTCATTTGTTTTCAATGGCCACTTGTAATTTTCATCTAAAGACAGCAGGTGGTGACGTGATTCCCCTTTGTATGCTGTGGATCTCATTGCTTAATAAAGAATCTGTTTTGGGCCTATTGCCTTGCAGAAAGGGCAAAGCAAGAATTCCAAGCAGATAGAAGAGGAGAGAGTAGGTAGAGTCAAAGAGAAGCAATGTAGCCACAGCAGGAGACAGAAGCCGGATCAAACCTTATTTGCAGGACACAAACACATGCAGTAAACAGATTAATAGAAATGAGCTAATTTGATATATAAGAGCTAGCCAATAATAAGCGTGAGCTAATATGCCAGATAGTTTTGTAATAATATAGTTTCTGTGTGATTATTTTGAGTCTGATCAGCCAGGAAACAAACGTGCAGCCTCCAACAACAAGGTAGGACCACAGAAAAGGATTTACTTATGAATATAGCCATCCTAGTCATTTATAATGTACTGTTTTTCCTAGAATGTCAACAGGATTGTTTTTTTTTATAGAGAATATACTTCATATATTGAGAAATCTGACCACTGTGGGGAAAAAGTCATTTCAAGAAAGAGCATTAATGCTATAGATACCAGCCTGGACAGTCGCATTTTATTTTTTTCTCTTTTATTGTTTGATTTCTTTCTTTGCTTAAAGGTCATTGGTTAAAATTTAATGATATAAAAAGTAGGATTCCTCCATCACCACTAACAACAAAATAAAGCGAAAATATCAAACTTGTTGAACCTTCTGACATACTTCTAGGACTGTTTGCTATATTTTACAATTAACTTTATAATGATTCTGGTATAAATCATAAAATCTAACTTTTTTAATGAAAAGGGTTAAAGGTACCACACAATCTCTCCAAACAAACCTAAGTCAATTTGTCATTTTATCTTTCTGCTAACCAAACAACCAAACTTTTCTTAATTGTTTTTAAGGAAAATATTAAACAGGTCAGGCTGTATAATTAGATTACAAGCTTTGTAAAATCTGGGATGGTATTTAATATTTTATTAAATGCAATATTGAATTTATTCTAGAAAACATAGTTGGAATACACTTCTTCCTTGATTTAGATAATTAAATATCTCATTTTATCATAAAATGACATTCAAGTTTAAGTTATACATTGACCATTGTACCAACAGCATATTCAATGCATAAAAACAGTCTGCATGGAAATGTCTGTACAAAGGTAAAGTAGGTAGTATATTTAAAAAATATTCAATGGAATCACAATATGGGGCAAGCATAGGTGGAATACTGAATAAAAGCTCTGTCCATAAGTACACAAGGGCTGTCCTATTATACTTCTGTTTTCTTTTAATTAAAAAAAAAACAATTGTTTGCTTGTTAATTTTTGATCAACTTGACACAAGCTAAAGTCATATCAGAAGAGTGAACTTCAATTGAAGAGTTGTTCCCAAAAGACTGGTCTGTAGGGAGGCATTTTCTTGATCAGTGATTGATGTGGGGAGGGCAGGCCAGCTAACTGTGGATGGTGTCACTCCTGGACTGGGAGTTTATATAAGAAAGCAAACTGGGCAAGACATGGGGGGGGGAGCCAATAAGCAGCAGTCCACCATGCCTTCTGCTTCAGATCTTGCCTCCAGGTACCTGTGTTAAGTTCTATAAGAAAGAAGCTGAGCAAGCCAGAGGTACAAGCCAGTAAGCAGCACCCCTCCATGGCCTCCACATCAGCCCCTGCCTCCAGGTCTCTGTCCAGCTTGCATTCCTGTCCAGACTTTCTTTAATGAAGGACTGTGATTTTGATATGAATCAAAATAAACTCTTTACTCAAGAAAGTTGCTTTTGGTCATAGAAAGCAATCTAAAACAATGTGAAAAAAAAAACCAGATGTGTGGTTGAATGTTTTCTTCATTAATGACCATTGAATCGAAGCAATAATGATTTTGATAAATTTATAATGAAGCCAAATTCAGCAAGAATCAAAAGGAAGTTGACTGGTTTGGTTAATCATTGTTTATCTATGCACCTGCACATGCATACACACCCCTCAACACACACACATACACATTTGCACAGATGCACACACATATACTATATCTCAGTTGCTATCAAACTTCTAACATTGGCATTTTAGATAGGTAAATAACAAATCTCTGAACTTCATAACAAAGGAGACTAGACAGTCACCAATATCACTTCTATTGAGAAGCATGTAGATAATAGAAAGTGTGAAGAGAAGAGAGCCTGAAAATCAGTCACAGGCCTTGCGAGTCATCTAATGAGGAGAACACATCCACAGAGACTGGAGAGCAGTATCGTGAGGAACACAGGAGATGCACATGCAAAGCAGTTTATAGTAAGTTTTGTCACTGCTATGTTCTAATAATCTGATTACACCCAAAGTACAATAAATTTACTAAACTGTGATTAGCAAACAATGCTAGAGTTATGTGCGCCACTGTAGGTATTAGAAAGTTAAAGATGACTGTGCCCAATCTCCCTCAGATCCATCTTGCTTGGCATTCTCTCTCAGCCCTGTTTCCTGATTGGTTCTCTCTTCCCTAACAGTCATTTTGATTCCATTGTAAAACTATTGTTTCTTCTCTTTTCCTGTTTTATCTTAGTTCTAAAAATTGTCAAAATATTACAGTTTATAATACATTGAATTATACATTGTCTGCCCTTTCATCAGAACATAAGTTATACGGGAAACATATTTTTAATCAATAGGTGGATCACAGGATGTTTAATGAATGCTATTGAAATTAATACATGTATTTAAGTCTATTAAGTGACTGAATATATACATACACCTATATATATTCATTGTAAAAATTAGATGACTTTTGCTTACACAGTTTTTAAAAAGTCAAATAAAGTCAGTCGTTTTATAAGAAACCAAAATAGCAACAGAGTCATGAATATCTTTCTGAGAATTTATCCTTATTTTAATCAAATATTTATCAAAAACCCCTTCCAATCCATGCCCGTAGTTATGCATCATTAGTGTGTCTATTATACTGAAGTCGAGGCCTAGATTTGAGAAAATGTGTTGTATGGGGCAACATCATTATTAAGCATTTCATTTTGCTTTATTTCATTTTTCATTTAATTTTGTAATGAAAACTGAAAACATTACAAGCAAAGCCAACTATTTGGGTCACCAAAAAATTAAATTAATTTGAGACAGAATTTTAAGCCGTAAGTAAGTTAAACCTAATAGAAATTTAATGGAAGCAAATATGTTTCCTATTGTATTTTTAGAGAATATTTCTGGTACCTAGCATGCTAACAGGGAAAGGGGAATCCAATGTGGCACTTTATGAATAAAAAATGTTCTAATATATAGAGATGAAAAGTTGGCATTTATCTACTTTAAAAGGCAGGGAGGAACAGCATGGAGGTTCCCTAACGTGTAAGGCTACTTAGGTCATTTCCATCCTGGGAGAGTTGAGACTCCAGTGAGATACAGAGAAATCAGTCAGCTGAGCTCTAAGTGCAAAAGAGATGTTAAGATACTGCAGAGCTCAAGAAAATTTTCAGGGGATATGATGCTGAATCTAATCTTTAGTTTTAAAAACTATACCGTTTATAAGAATTTGAGACAGTTGTAGAACATAGCAAATTCACATATTACGTCCTATATTAAATAACTAAATATTTAATATTAGAGAATACTTGAAAATAAATTGAAATGATTCCACTTTAGCTTGTATGTGCAGAAAATGTAAATTGGACTATGACAAGGGTCAAGGGATTACTTTATAGCTACCTATAAAGATCAGTAAAATTATTACTTTTGTAATTTAGAGATTTGACTATTGCACCACTGTAAAAAGTGGCCATGTAGGTGGCTTACTCAATATATAAGTACTTCCTACAAAAATTATAAAATAATATATGAATGACAAATTATTGACCAGCTTAGTGACATTTTTCATTTTCAAATCATTCACCTGAGATCCTTCCTTAATAGTTTAGAGAGAAAACCCATACATGATTTCCCTGCATTCTCATGGTCATTTCCCTTAAGAGTGTAATATACAAAATGATAAAAATATAGTCTGGTCAAGTGATGCAACTGCACTCATTCCATTGCTTACCAAAGAAGCTTCTGGGATTCCTTGTGAATAGATCTCTACAAACACTGATTTCAAACACTGGATAGCACTTTATAACATGAGAAGTTAAGTTGCTCAGATGTGAAATAAATTATTATAAACTTCAAACCTCATGTTTCTTTGTCTTTGAGTCAAGTATTTTGTCATAACATCACTGAAATCTTGAAAGGCCTAAGCAGAATTTTCTTATGATTATTATATCAGTCAAGGGGATCAAAGTGAAACAGAGAATAAAATGAGAGAGTAGATGTGACTGCTGGAGAGAAGGAAAAGTGTCCGACTAAGGAGTTACAAAACCCAAGTACTAATCTATAAAAACATCCCAAGGACGCTTTTAAAAAGTGCAGCTGTATGACAGCAGCCTACGGAGAGAGGTAGGCAAGGGCAACACAGGAGCTATGTACTGAGACATCAGGCTGGGTAGCAGTGTGGTGCCTAAAAGGAAAAGGCACAGGAAATGGGAAAAGCCATCTGTGAATTGGAAACAGGGCCCCCAATATTGCGGAGCCTCCTCCATGTGCTAAGAAGCAACCTCAAAACTCAGTACCTTTGCTTTATCGCGCATTGATCCTTTGCCCAAGATAGACATCTTAGCACCTGTTTCTTCCTGTAGCCTCTTCAGGGAGTTTCCTCTTGGTCCAAGCAATTTCCCAACAAAATTGAACTAGAAAACAAAATCAGCAGAATGCCTGAATTAAGGGAATGTAAACGTATAATTTGTATCAAGTATAACTAATGATTGTGGGCTTTTAAATTTTATCACTAAGAAGTATTGAGGCATACCCACACTTAATTACACATTTACACATGTGCACACAAAACACCTGAAACTACTTCAGAACTCCAATTCGAGAGAACTTTGAAAAGAATACTACTTCCTAAAAGAGAGCCAAGATCAGTAATAGAATAAAAGTATTTATTCAAATAAACAAATATGTCACATGCATAAAAACAAAGTGAAATGATTACACAGTCTACACCAATGTCTCAAGGCTCTTTCTTGCCAGATATAAAAGGCGATAAAACCCCACAAATCCAACGACCTTCAAAACTGAAAATGTTAACACAATTAAACTTATTTAAAAATAAAATGTGCCACCATAACAGACCCAGAAAGACAATAACCATATGTACTTACTCATAAGTTGTTTTTAAACATAATGTAAAGAAAAACAGCCTACATATCACAATCCCAGAAAACCTAGACAACAATGAGGACCCTAAGAGAGACATACATGGATCTAATCTACATAGGAAGTAGTAAGAGACAGGATCCCCTGAGTAAACTGGGAGCATGGGGACCATGAGAGAGGTTTGAAGGGGAGGGGAGAGACAGGGAGCAGAGCAGAGAAAAATGTAGAGCTCAATAAAAAAAAATGTGATTCTTATTTGTTTAACATTGTGTATGTCTACATTATTATACAACAAATATCATGGCCAGGAAAAGTGGGACTAAATTACTCTTCAATATTTTATCCTATTAATACTTACTATCAGAAAATAGAAGATCTGAGCATTTAAAGAAAAATTAAAAAGACTATCACACACATATATCATATACATAATTTGTTAATTCAAAATGATGACAAAAACATAGGGATTAATATTGCTCACTAAAAACGAAGTTTTCATTTATGCTATAATGAAAAAATTATGTTCAAAACCTAGAGTGTACGATACAATGCAACGTTTTATATTCATAAAGGATAAATATTTTAAAATCATGATCTTACAATAAGAACGGCCACTTTTTCTTTTGTTGCTATTAGAAACTGATCTTGAGATCTCGCGCATGTTAGGTTTGTGCTCTACCACTGAGCTGCAGGTCTAGCACTTTGGTTTTTGAAGCAGGTCTCCGGAAGTCCCAAGGCTAGCCTCAGACCCAGTCTGCAACTCAGGCAGGCTTTGAATTCCTCCTGCCTCAGCTGAGCCGTGAGTATTAATTAGAGTACTTTGCAACCCGGTCTGGGGAGAAGCATTATTATTTCTGGAATAGGACTGGAAAAGAAGCTAGGTAAGAAAATGGTGAGGAATGGACAATGACTTTTAATAATTACTGTGTTTCTTTGTGTGTGGTGAATATTTCAAAAATTGACCATAAAAGGTAAGTGTAGAACTCTGAACAAAGTAAAAATAGATTGATTGTTTAATTTAGATAGATGTATTATATTTAATTAGTAGTAAAGTTGCTTAATAATATCAAAAAACATATTTTAAAAATACATACATTATACTTAATGTTAGCACTAAATACTTTTTCTTAGGATATGATAAATAGAACCTATATACTCTGAGCATAATTATTCAATACTACATTGGGATGCAGATTATTTCTAATACAGGTATTAAACAAAGGGATCAATTTACTTTCTAAAATGATGACACATAGACCATCAACTTATTCAGATGTATCAATGAAAAAGAAAAAAATCCTGAAAAGTATTTCAACAAATTATGCTAAATAAAATCAATATAAAAAAGCAACAAAACAAGGAAGAAATATTTTAGATAAGAAAACTAACAAAAAAACAAAAACCAAACCTTTTTGTGTCAAACTTCAGACATAGGATAGGCAAAAATCTGGTTGAGACTGTAATCTCTATAAGTTTATCTTATAGGGAGAAAATGTACAAACCTTCTTTGGCAAACTTAGGCTAGTAAAAATAAACCAAATTATGACTCATACACATGAAACTATTGATCTCAAATCATCTTTTACATATTGAACATAGAAGACATAGATAGGGATAAATAATCTTTACGTAGATAACAAACTGACTATCATCAAGAATCTACAATGAGCCAGGCGGTGGTGGTGCATACCTTTAATTCCAGCACTCAGGAGGCAGAGGCAGAATATCTCTGTGAGTTCGAGGCTAGCCTGGTTTACAAGAGCTAGTTCCTGGACAGACTCCAAAACTACAGAGAAACCTTGTCTCAAAAAAAAATAGTCCCCCAAAATAGAAGAAACTATAATGTCTATAATTAATGACTCGAGCCACTTGCCTGCATAAATATGAAAGTACTGAGGCAGTGAGCAATGGGAAGTTTGAACTGGCAGATACAGAGAAAGATACGAAGGGACAACTAGAGACAGATAATAAGAGAGAGCAAGAGACTGAAGCTAAGGAAAGAAAACCAAATCCTCTGGCTGGCTCAGAGTCTCCTTCACTCTGTTTAGTGCCCCCACCCTCCCACCACATCCCACTCCCTGTCTCTCTAAGGAGAGATTAAATAGTGTGGACCTCAAACATAAGCTTAATTTAACATCCTGTCTTCTCTTTCTGGGCATGAGATTCCACCTTCTTTCCCTCTCTACCCAGCTGCCTCAGAGAACCTGGGAATCCTGGCGTCAGGAACTAAAAGAACTAAAAGTCTCCTGGTGTGTTTAAGTCAGGCTGCCTTAGACGATGTCACCCAGCAGCTGCTCTTCGAACTGTGAACAAGTGCACGTAAAGAAACTGAGATTTTTAAATTAGGATGAACTATTTTAACAAGCTGCTTTCCAAAGGTCTTAAATCCCAGCCAACACGGAGACACAAAGATCCGTCTGATTTCATACTATGCCGTTCTTGAGTGGAATAAAATGGCACCAAGCAACATCTTGTGTCTTGGAAATGAGGGGAAGTTAAAATATCAATGTCAAGTGTAAAACTGTACACATTTAAACTGTGGTAGGTGGTACAGAGACTAGTGCCCTGATAGAGGACAGGCTCGCTTTACCGTGCAACTGAGCTTGTGAACAGAAAACAATGTTTGTCACTGATCCTGGTGAATGACATCATAAATATAAAGACTTCATAAACATGTGTGATTCACCACCATTTTGATGAATGCTTCCACATGACATAAGTCAAAATGGTGGTACCCATGAATTTTCCAGTGCCACTGGAAAATATAAAATATTTTTATATTTCATATCATATTTTACTTTTTGTATATTCTACTAAGGAGGTAACACCAGACCTCTAAGATGTTTACTCTGTTTTTATTTAATTTTGACACATTGCTTTACGCAATTTGTTAACTGGTTTCTGGAGGATACTTTAGAATTTTCTCTGCTATATGCTTCCAACACTAGCCCACTAGCGAAGGATGTTGACACTTTGAAAAGGATAAGGTTGGAAGCTCATGTGAATCTGTGTCAGCCAAGAGCTGAGTCTTGGGAAAGCAGAGATCCCACAGAGAACCAAAAGAAAAGACTCCCAGGCGCTCCTCCAGCTGCTGCCAGTGGGTAGACAGATTAGCTAGAGACACAGAGCACTTGGTCTCCATCGGCAGGAGCCTGGAGATACAGCACATGCTGGGTATCAATGCTGGCTCTTTCTGCCTAGGATCTCTAAGACACTGAGGTCTCATTTACTCCATGCCTAGTGTCCACTCATTCTGCCCTATCATGCCCTGGGCAGCCTTTCTTTTGTTTGCACATTTTAGTTGTTATGGTAAGGTTAAGGTAAAAGAATGTTCTGATTTTCTTTCAGAGTTCTGTTAGATGGTTTCTTCATTCTGTGTCCCATAGCCTCTCAAGCATTGGTCATTACTTTAAGAATGCAAATAATACCATCTTTTTTTTTTTTAAATCCAGGTAGCCTAACAAACAGAAAGATGTCTTTAAAAGGGAAAATTCACTCTAAGTGTCATTGTGCTTGTCTCCTACCTAGATTGATAAATGTAATAGTGATTGAGAGACTATGAATTTGAAGAAAAGGGTCAAAGGAAATGTTTAAAGAAAATATTGGAAATTTAGCCCACCAGGAAGCCAAAATCTTCTGTAACTTGTTCAATCATTAAAAATTGACTGATTTAATAGGCAGAAATTTTGCCAGATGATGGATCCTGCAACAACAGGTTACAGTTAACCAGATGAAATACAGAGTAAATCCATTAAAGTAACAGATTATTAAAGATTTACATCTAATATATTCTTTCATCTTCATGGTCACTGATGAAGAAAGAAAAAATATAGGTATCCAGGCCCACATCAGTAAAGCCACTAATCTGATAGATGTCACCTTTTCTTACAGTCACTCATGAAAAGAGAAATAAAAGGTAAGATTTATCCAATGGACCTTATAGAGGGAGACAAAGAGGTTCCAATATGCTTTCTTCTGTCTCTCAGATGGGTAGCTGCCAGTGAAGATTCCCTTCACTGTGACATGTTTACCCACTGGGAACTCTTCCATCCACAGGCCTTAAGAAAGAAATTTTGATATTTATAAAGAAGCTTGTCATAAATATAAACTACAGGATAAAAGATATGTTATATAGAAAAATTGTAGGCTATATCGTCCTATAAGTTGATCTCTGTATAGAAGGGAAGGTGCTGAATTACTCAGCTTGTCTGTCTCCACTTGCACATGCACCTAAGCTGGTGGTGGGGACTGGTCATTACAAGTCTAGCCAAGGGAATCTGGACACCTGTAAACACAGATGATTCTGTTGGCTTGACACTCCTTGTTTATGGGGGTTAACTTCCAAACGTCCATAACAAAGATAGAAGAAGAGACATGACAAATTCAAGTGTTCTATATGGTATAGTACTCTAACTCACAAACACACACGCACACTCACTTGCACACCCACTCAGTCATTTGTTAATCCCAATTGCAAATGTGCAAACTAACAGATAAAAGATAGCTGGACAAATCCTTGAAGTTTTTTTAGGGCAATAAGGAAGACAGGTGCTTTATCTCAGCCACTTTTCCCTGGACTCAACAGCAAGTCTCTTATCTAATGTAAACCAGTGGTTCAGTTTTATAAAGGAACAATACCTATTGTATTTATTATTATTTCTCTCACAATATAAAAGGATATATGGTGAAATAAATCTCGCAAGGTGCTCATCTCTGGAAAGAATAGAGATGGCATTCATCTTAAGATATTTCAATAATAACTCCAACATCATAATTCCCACTGGCATTCCTTAGTTGAATCATGCTGCATGTTGTAAATGTCATTTTGATGTTGCTTTCCTATGAATCTGCTACTTCTTAGCATCATCTATGACATACACTTATTACAATATCCCGTATCTATCATTTCAATTCAGTTTGCTTTGATTAAGGGGTGTTGCACAGCACTATCATCAGGCAAACAACTACCATCTTCGCAAGGTCAGCAGTTCCTGCTTACACAAGTTTGGCTGAATCTTGATGTTCCTTTGGGAAAGGAGGACAGAGGGTAAATATCCAGCCTTTCTCCCACTCAGTCGTATGCAAGTCAGATCTAATCATGTGTGACCTCGTGGTCTTGGGGAGAAGCTAAAGTATGCAGAACAGAGAAGACTACAGAGCAGTGGATGACCACTTAGAGAACTATGGGAAAGCCATTATACTGGGTGAAGACTTTTAAGTGTTGCTGTTTGGAGTACCCACACTCCTGACAGTAACCCCTTAAGAATGTTCAGTGTGTAAGTTCAATAAGCTTATTGGTCTTTGAGGGTGAACTCAGGAGAAAGGCAATTCTTACAACTTTTAAAAAATTAATAAATGTACATTATATGATGTGCGCTCACTAACAAAAATTTATTTCTATGCTTGTATCTGGTCACGGCCGTAGCCTCCCTATTAACTGAGGGTTTTGGATCCAATACCAAGGAATGGTTCAGAGGACTTTCTTTCAAAATAAAGGAATGTTGGAAATTTAAAATATCAGAAATAATTATGTAATTAGCTATATCTTTTTGATGTATTTAAGTTTTGGAAATTTCTTTGAAGATATACTCTGAAAATAGCACAAGAGTTGTTCCTTGGCTTCCTACCCTCCAAAACAGCAACTGGCATTAACTTGTCATGGAAGGGGAACTATTTCACTAGCATAGCTTTTCTCTCACCTTTCCCTTAAGGAAATAATTTACACATAAAAACTAAATCAACCCAACACAACAGTGTCTTTCATATTTAAATAGAATTTAATGTATTTAGAAATTCTGAGATTTTTAAGATGCTAAATAGTGAATATATTATGGTTTCAATATATTAAATATCTTTAAATAGTTTGAAGATTTTATTCATATTTCAAGAAAATTAAATGTGTATGTCAACCATTTTGAATTCACTGAACAATCGTTTGGAAAAATTTCTTTATCCCAGTATCTTGTGAACAACATTATCACACTTTAAACTTTATAGAAATTATCAAATTATTGCATGGAAATTATCTCTAATTTCCACATTAATTGATTACAAAAGCAATAACACATAATGACAAAATAATTTCTTATCAGAAATCTAAGGCCACATTAAGGGAAAAAATAGAGGTTTTTTTAACAAATTAATCCAAAGAGAAATTCACAGTTAAGTGATAATAATGTTTGACATTCATGCTTATAAATTAGCCAATTTATCCTCTGAGTATCCAGGAATGTCCTATTTGAGACTTCTAATTTTCCAGTTTCTCTCATGGCTAATGAGGAAGTACGTGCTGTTCATCAGCATTCATGTGAAATAACCCTGCTAAAATGTCACACTTGCACATGAATTCCAGTAGTGATCTTGCCCTTCTCAGAAATGGGAGATCATTCACTTCCTCCCTTCACTCAGGCACAGGGTCTGCTTCTGCCTGTCCTAGAGGACGCTGGTCTTCAGCAGCAGCATCTGTGAAACGTGGCTAGACTGCGATCTGTGCTGGACTTCTGTCGGTCCACTTTGATACGACACAGCTGTGCAGCTGCCAAGATTCCTGGTCCTTCCAAACTCTAGTCTTCAAACTTGCTAAAACTTGAACTCCTTCTGTTTATTCCAGTACTGGCTTGAAGGCAGAGCACTTACTGTAAGAAGGAAGTCATAGATCTTCTCTTCTCTGCCTTGGGAGCACAGCACCAAGTCAAGCTTTAACTTTTGTTTCTTCGCATTAAAACAAAGCAGTGGAAATGAGGGCATAGGCACAGAGAAGGTGTAAAAGCTAGTATTTCTGAATCAGTAGAGCTGAAATGGCAATACTCAAGTATTCACCTCATCATCACCAGAGAGTGTTGGCAAGGAAGGGGAGAAATTAATTTGAGTAGAGTAAAACAGTTTAATTGCATTGAAATGGAGTGTATGTTGTATTTATTTTAAAAAGAAACTGTGTAGGGTACTGTGGCACAGGTGTGTGGTCCAGAGTCAAGGAGGCTGAAGCTGCAGGACCTCAGCTGAAGACAAGCCTGAGCTCATGAGGGACACAACAATATAAAAATGAATACTTGAGCTTCAACAACAGTCACAAAAAGACAAGGCACAAAATGGAAGAGAATGTTTCAGAATTATTTGGGATTAGCCATTAAAGTGCAGGACACTATATTGCCATAAACTTAATTTATATACATATAATTATAATTATTAATATATTAATATATTAAACATAAGACTATATTGATATAATATGTAATATATTAATATTTATTTATGTATAAATTAATATATAATTTTATGGTTAAAATAGTATATATCCATAAAATAAGAGTGGAATATGAAGCAATTGTTTATCCCCCTAAATTATTTAGGAAATGTAGAATAAAAATGTAATTCTATTTTTTTAAACTTTCCAAAAACTTACAACTTCACCAAATGGAAAGGAGCCTTACATATAAAGTGCTACATAATTATTCAAATGTGGTAAATTCTGTTAAATGAGTACAGATTAAGACTTGGGAGGATCCAAACAAAGAATTGTTTTGGCTAGAAGAAAACTATGAAGTCCACTCTTCCTTCCATTTTCTTATTGAGTGAGGAAATGAGAGATAAAAAAAGTTATGAATCCAAAATTTTGAATAATGTGCTGTAGAATTTGCCGGCCTAAAATTTTTAGAGATTCGGGTGATCTGGTAAGTATGGGTCTCAACAAATTATATTTCCTTGTTCACCAATATAAAACATAATAAAATATATTTGGAGCAGACATGAAAAAATAATTTACTATTAGCAAAATAATATATATAGAACCAAGCTGTTGAGGGCATTTTGAAATATTTTCAAAGATGGTGACACTGAAAACAGAAATCCAGAAGTCCTAGAAGCCATGCACACTGAGAAATGGAAGATGATGATAAATGTTTAATAATACATGCCCAGTTCCTAAGTAGAGAAACAACTTAAATTACATCACACAAGCAGAAATAGATAAAGAAAGGAGCCTGGGAGAGAGCTCAGAGAAACGCTAATATTTAGAAAAAAAAATAAGAAGAAAAGGGAAGAGATTTTTATTTTTGTTGCTTGTTTTTCTCCTGGAGGAATAATATAGAACCAGGAAAACAACAGGGAGCATCTTTGACACATTGCTTAAGTTATAATTATAAATCAGGTGCTGCAAAGTCAGCCTTGTAAGCTGCTGGAGTCTGTCCCCAGGAGGCTGTGGGGACAGAAAGATTCCCGCTGAGGTGTGACTGCTTCAAAGTCACACCAGGTTTGGGAGACAAAGGTGTCAGAAGATGCTTTGGGGCTACATGCTGTCCCCAAAGCACCTCCGTGCTGTTTCTCCTGTGTTGCAACATCAAGACATCAAAGGCTTTTCCTGGGTAGTCTTTGCTTACACATTTTCAGTGGTGTATATTCAGCACAGAAGACAAAGGCAGAAGCAGCAAAGAAAAGAGGTGGAACACAGTGAGAGAAGGACTAGGTGGGGTGGGTGCCTCTAATTGCTTAACAGCTGAAGAAGTGTGACTGTCTGACAACTGAAGGGCACCAGATCCCTGTCCCTGGGCACCCAAGCACGCCATCTTGCCCTTGACACTTGGTTGACTCACTAAGTCTGGCTTCTAAAAGCAGTGATCACAGCCAGGGCCTGACAGCCAAATGTCCTACAGTAGATAGTTTGCATGCTCAGCTGATGCTGATCTTGTCTGCCTGCTGGGATCTGTCTGCAGCAAAGCACTGAGTCCCAGTGACCCCGGCCACTCCTAGTACTTAGATGCTGACTGGCCCAGCGGGTGCTGGGGCTGATGCCCTCACTACCTATTACAGTCCTGATAGAGGCAGGTACCTTGAGTCATCTTGGAAACACTCAGTGAATTGTGTAAGAGGTCAGTTACTTGACAATAGAAGATTCAGCTGCATATTTCTAGGGCTTCCAGGCAGAAGGAGTGAAAGTAGACAAGAGAATGTGAGGAGTTGTTAAAAGGCTGAAATAACCCGCAAGAGAACCTGTAAATCCTTGTCACCAGAGTTCCAGAATATTCTCTTCAGCACCAAATGCCTTAGGACCCAGGCTGACCCCAGTGCCATGCATAAACTCTATCTACTGGCTACTGTAGAACAGTAAGGGAAAGATCGGCTGCCAGAGACCAGCCTTTGAAGTTCTCTTTGCCTACCCATAAGACAGTAGTAAGTTCTGTTCAAATAGAAAATTTCTTAAGGTTGTTATTGATAAATTTAGGGTGACCCAGAGGAGAATGTAAAAGACTGTTGTAAAACACTATCTTCCTGAAACGGCATTGCTATGGCACTCATGAACTCAGAGTACTGTAGTTACGTGCATAAGACATCATCCAGATCAAATCAGTTGTATGTATGCAGGAACATGTATGGGTGTGCAGGCATACGTGTGGGGGCCAGAGGTCGACATCAGGTCTCTTCTTTGGCTATTCTTGACTATTCAGTAAGATGGTCTCTCACTGAATCTGGAGTTCACCAAATTGGCTAGGCCGGCTATCCAACAAACTCTATGTATATTCCTGCCTGCCTCCCAAGCACGATGATTACAGAAGCGCACAGACACACCTGCTGTTGATAGGATGCTGGAAATCATCTCAGGTCCTCATGCTCGCACAGGGAACAATGTCCTGAGCGTCCTTACACAGTGCTGGAGTTGCTTTTGAACATCCAGCGCAACTAAACGGACAAGAAACCTGCATCTGAGACTTCTCACTGTTGCTACAGTTTTATAATTAACACTTGCACCTGTGCCTATTATGCATGCTTTCAGGTGTTTTAGTTCTTTTTGAGTCCGTTTTGAGAAACTGTGCCTTCTTCAAAATCTTCTCCTTGCATTTAAGTTATTTGATTTGTGAGCATACAGGTGCATATAATAGTACATCATAATATTTTAATGATAAGGTTGGAAATGATGCCACCATGTCCTTTACTAAGTTCAGTCATTTCATCTCTTCTTTATTATAGCCTAAGCATTTGCCAGTTTTGATGAGATTTGTAAAGAAGTGGTTCTGACTTTGTTTTTTCTTAATGATTTATTATTTTATTTTCCATTTTTAACAGAATTTTATTTCAGTACTTTGTGTTTATTCTCTTATTTCGCATATTAGTAATTAGAAGTTTCTTTTCTAATATAGGCATAGATTGCCATCTCAGAAGGGTACCTGTTACCTGTTACTTCCCATCTATTGAGCTTTCGATGCTGTCCTTTTCTATCAGGTTTTCTTAGCTGTTCTCTAACAATATCTTTGTCATGTAAAAATATTAGTAGGGATGTGCTTAACTATCCCAATAACATCTATATATGGTAGAGAGAGCTAAGCTCTATGTGAGATGGTCAGGACATGAGGCTTCTGCCTACATGTTTAAGATCAAAGCCCTTAAAAACAAGTCTGATAGGATCACATTCATCCTGCAGACCACGTAGGACAAAGAAAGATGTTATCTATTAGGTACACGGAAAGTCCTCACTAGACAGACAATAAGGCGATGACATCTTGATCTTGGAGTCCCATGGAACTAGATCTGTGAAAAAATAATTCAGTGTTATTTACAAACCACCACCTATCCTGCAGTATTATTATCGACACGCCTGAATAGAATAAGTTATCCTTGGATACCAGTAGTCCTGATTAAATGTTGTGCTCATTTTATTGGCTTGAGGTTCAAACTCCACATGGGAATGGGAATGCTGACTTCACTAGTAGCTGAGGGTCGAGGAAGTCAACACACATGAGTGAAATCAAGCTTTACTTTGTTTTCTATTTTATAGGTAACAATCAGAATAGTGAGGTTCTGGCATTCTCATGCAAGAAGCAGCCTGGCTGTGGTCTCTAGATTTTGATATATCAGTGGCACATCAGTGGGATGTGCAGAATGATGTCAGTGAAGGTGTTTGCTGACAAACTATTTTGTCTAAAAGGTAAATGATATGTCACATAACAAGGTGATGTGACACCTCATTATGTATGTATGAGTAAGTATGAGGCATTTTTAAAATAAAGGACAAGTATGTTGATTCAGAACATTCAAAACTGCATCCTCAAGGCTTCATATAGACACGAGGACAATCAGAAGAGAGTGGAGACTCCCCATTAATCTAAATGCACAAATAAACAATAAAACTTTAGCAAACAAAAGATTCTTACAAATGTTCAGTAATTAGTTTCAGATTTCATCACAACTGCATACATTTTTGATTTAGAAAGAAGCTTATTTGTGCCCGGGTGGTGGTGGTGCATGCCCTTGATCCCAGCATTTGGGAGGCAGAGGCTGGTGGATCTCTGTGAGATCAAGGTCAGCCTGGTCTACAAGAGCTAATTCCAGGACAGGATCCCAAGGTACAAAGAAACCCTGGCTCAAAAACAAAACCAAACAAACAAAACCAAAACAAAACAAAAAAGAAGTTTATTTGAAAAACAAAGTCAACATCCTGAAGAGCAGGGACTCTAGAGGGCAAAATCTTACTGATCGGCTCATGTGTATATCTACATCTTTGTCCCAGGCACCAGTAAAAAAACTCCTGTTCTTCTGAATGAGGCAAATTATCCAGCTTTGAATGGATGATTTTCACTTTTCATCCTCCCCTTCACTATTATGTATCTCCACTGTCAGTCCTGAAAGGCATCCTCCTTATGTATAGTCTTCCCAGTAGCCAGACCATTCTCCCAATCTGTGCTGAGTCCAGGTAGCATTTGCTTGCTGCTGGTCCTTGGTGAATAACAGTCAAAAATCACCTTTTCTTACTTAATTGTACTGCTACTGAATATGAATAAAGTCTTAATTTGTTAACTTCAATCTTATTCTGTCCTAATTAACAACATTCATATCTGGAAGTTGGTATCACTGCAGAGTCAAAATGAAATAAGGAGTGAATTAATGACTGAACAGAGTAGGAGAAGTGTCATACTATCTATTAATATGAGGTTGTGGGACAAATAGAATATATTTGAACTATGTGGTGTCAATAGGCATAATGTCACCTCTGAGGAGAAGAAGGTTAAAAAATTCATTGAGACAGAAAGTGCTATGATTTGGAGTCAAACCATTATCATTCAAGGGAACAAAGGTATCTAGGCTTGCATTTGCATATGCATATGCAGCATTATTACATAGAATTTTTACTTTTAGCTATGACTCAATAAATATCACTCACTAAGGATACTTACAGACTAGGAATGGCTAAAATGTGGATTTTACATGACTATAAAACATTGCAATTTCTAACTGTGCTTTAGAATCCTGATTATTATCATATGTAAATAATGCTGACATTATGAAATGAAAATTTATGTCTATCATTCTTTTGTTTCATCAAGTTCTTAGAAATTTTTCAGAAGTATACAGTTTCATTTGGGAATTATATTACTATTAAATATGCAAAGCAGTTATTTAAATACTCACATCCATAATATATATGAACTGTGTTTTTTTTTCTCCTAGGAAGGTAAAGAATACTTATGACCATTTCCTCCAAAATATATAGAAAGTTGCTAAGTATTTGACTTCTAAAAGAAAATACCTTAATTTATACTTACTGTGTATTAGAAGGATGAAGAAAAAGACTACTTTGCAATTATAAGTAGAAACTATGACAGGTATTGAAGGAAAAAGTTAATTCATGAAAGTGTGCATGAAATGTAATCATTATTCTATACCTATGATCAAATATTCTTAAGAAATTATGCCACAGAAAGTACATTTCAAGAACTTTAGTTTCAATTTCCGCAGTGTTAAAAGGTTTTAAAGTGCTTTAATGCAAAATGGCAAATGACATACTTTAGAGAAAATCAATATTTTTTGCATTTGGTACTAAAAGGGAACACTTTTGTGTGTCATTGCTGGGAGACTTGCTGTTACAGAGGAAGCCAACTGTATTTTTAAACAATTTCTTCAAAGTTTTAATCATAATCATACTTCACCATAGGCAAACTGCATCCTAAATAGCTGGCAAAGAATGATAACAGCACAATAGCACAATGCCTTTTAGTATAGCATCCAATATCTAAAATAATTTCTCTAAGTTATAAACAAACATTAGTTCAGCATGATCCTTAATTGTGTGTCCATTGTGCTTTAAGTAGGTCTTTAGTTTTTCAGTTTATAAATTGCATCATGTTTTGAATAACATATTGAGACTTTCTCTTCCTTTAAGAGAAAGGTACCTTTTTCCTGTTAAATGCACTACTATTTGTAGATTAACACATTTACCATGATTTTCCAGTACAGCTACTAAAAATGGTTGGTTTTATTTTAATTTATATTACAAAATATGAGTCAGAAAACATGTAGGGCAACTCATACATATCTAGTCTTGTTGTTTGGATGGGGGTCATCGATCAGCGTCTGTCAAACTGAAGAAATTTTCTGCTGGACAAACTTCTAAGACCAGTCAATTCTATATACAAAGTTTCTCGGGGGAGAAAAACCATAGCAATGAGAGTCTTAATGATATTGTATCTAACTAGTGAATAGCAAACAAAAGAAAAGGTACTATCACTAAACAAATGTATAAATCTATCCAATTTATTTCAAATATCTGTTACAATTTATTTTACCCTACTCACATTCGTTTCAGTTTGTTTTCTATAGATGTGGTAAAACACCATGCACAAAGAGTATATTCAGGCTCGCAGGTTCAGAGAGTTAGAGTCCATGATACCAGTGTAGAGGTGGCTGAAATTGCGGGCTAAATGTTTCTATCTTGAATGTAAAGTAGGAAGCCTCGAAAGTGAACTTGGACGGAGTGAAGTTTTGACGCATCAAAGTTCACTGACAGGGGTGTATTTCCTCAAGTAAGGCCAACTCTTCCAAGTCTTCTAATAACATCCCAAACTAGAACCACATCTTCAAATGCTGGTGATGGTGAATCCACTTCATTCAAACCACACCCCAGGAACTTCAACAACACAGAATCAGCATCAAAAAATAATTTTGGTAAATCCATACTGATCCATCAAGGAATGAGGAGGTAGGGCAAAAATTATTACATATTATCCCAAATACGAAGGCCATGTATCAGGAAGATGTTCATAACTAAATGATTATAATGCCAAACTTTGAAAGGAAACTCCTGAAAATGAAACTCCACAATATAAATTAAAATTATTGTCTGTGAACACGTGAATATGGTGGTTCTGGCAGGGTTCCTGAGATGTGAGCTCCTTTCACTGTGATCATTCCTGTGTCCAAATCTAAATGAGAGGCAATAGGCTATAAAGTGCACAGGATTAGGATTGGAGATCTGTATTTTAAAATAAAGTGAACACTGAAATGTGATAGAAAACAAGTTGAAATTAATTTCTAATGGCTATTTAAACAGACCCTCTACTATATGTAGTAACATGTTAGGAAGCCACTTTTTATGAAGCAGCAATCTTTAAAATTATTCACTATACCTGCTATGTGCTGGAGGTATATAATGTGCCCAGAACTACAGTAAATAGTTCACATTCATTACCCACTTGAGAGCCAAACCCACAAAGAACATACTAACTTGCTGACATGGAGAAGCTAAGTGATATATCTCAGGTTTGTTGCAATAGTAATAAGTACAGTTCAAAAGTAAATATCCTCCTAGGCATATGGGTTCAGGAAAATATTGCCCCTCTCATCCTGGGGATTAATTTACAGAAAGCATGCAAAATTTATGGATGCATAAGTGAATGCAAAAATCCTTTAATACTGCATCCAGAATTTTGTATTTTTCTATTTTTTTCTATAAAGTACATCACAAACACGGGCAGTAATGTAAATGCTTGAAGACATACTTTGTAGAAACAAACTAAACTGAAGATGTAGTTTGTGGTTTGGGATATTCTTTGACCATTCAGTTTCCCATGACCACCTTTCTCTATCTTGCCTATATTCCCACGCTAGTCTATGGATGTCTATGATTTTAACTTCTCTCTGGTCATTCCTTGACTTCTTTTGGATTTTGGTCAACACCAACAGTGACAGAGGACAAAGAAACTGCAGTTTTTGCTTCATCTCAAGGGAGAAAAGACTATAACTCAGTGCTTTTAAAAAGCACACAAAGGAAGAAAAATGGTCATTTCAAATTAGTGAACTGATGAAATGATCATTGTTCATAAAGCAGGGACATTTTCTATAGAGATACATTCACTAATGTGATGGTTTGGATTGATTGTGAACTTGACAGCATATGGAATCACTCAGTAGATGAGGCACACATATGAATGGATTATTTTAAGTTAACCTTTGCCCATGCCTATGAGGGATTATCATGATAAGGTTAATTGATGTGGGAAGATCCAGTCTAAATGTGGATGGTAGCACAACCATGGTTTTTGTTCTAGATGGGATAAAAAGAGAAAAATCCAGTTGAGGAGAAGCATGCATTCATTGTTTCTGTTTCCTGACTGCAGATGCATGAAAACTGACCAGCTGCCACCAGGATTCACACTGTGATAGACACTATGCTCCTAAAGCCTTTCTTCTTTACATTGCTTCTTATTAGAATTTCTCTGTTTTAATCACAGCAAGAGGTAAGGTGAGTAATGAACTAATAATAGTATAAAATGTTTCAAATAAAATTTGGGAATGTTTGATAAAAAGGGAAATTTCTTTGAATATCTAGTGTGGCAAGGCAATGGTGGCACACACCTTTAATCCCAAATACTCGGGAAGCAGAGGCAGGTGAATCTCTGTCAGTAAGAGACAAGCCTGGTCTACAGAGTTAGTTTCAGGATAGGCAAGGCTGTTGCACAGAGAAACCTTGTCTTGAAAGAAAACAAAAACAACAAAAAAAGAACTTCTAAGATGAGTTACTTGTAAGAGAGAGGAAATGGAGTCATCAATGGTGTGTGTGTCATATAGAAATATTTCAAAATCATTTGACATACTCAGGATCATGAGCAATCATAACTCAAGAATTAAAAATCTACCAAAATATTGATGATAAAGGCCAAAATTTTTTATCTCTAAAAACTCAGGAAGTACTGTGCTCAGAATATTTCTCCTGAATCTATTTATCTACAGGTAGCTTTAACTAAGTATACATCTAAAAATGTCATTGGAGAAAATAGGAAGCTACAGACAGATAGCTACACGTGAACTTTATAGTTTTCTAAGATGGAAAATTCACCTTGTGATTATAACAGAGATACATGGACAAGACCATTAGTTTTTATCTTAATTGCTATTATGTGCACATATGTATATCAGGGACACTAATTGCAATATATGCCAATAAGAGGGACCTCATACCACCTTTTCTTCCTTCCTTTCAACTCCCTCCCTGATTTTCCCTTATATTCCTCGCCTAGCTTGTAGCAATTCTATTTTGTTCTTAGCATTATTACCTTAAGAAGGCTCTTATGTATGCCATTTGTGATTAAACAAGTGAAAAACTATGGGATGTGGTCCACTTTCTATTGCTGGATAACAGATTGCTATGGATTGTACTTTGATTAAAATGTGCATTAATGCATCTGCATTTTCTGTGTCAGAAATCTATATATGCATCACTGTGTATAATTTTTCCCACTAAAATTTGAGAAGTCTAGGGTTGATCGATTCATTGAGATGACCTAGTAGACTGTCTCTTCTACTAACAAGATTATTTGCATTATTCCTTTCACTGTAGCTTTTAAATTGGCTTCCTCCCACCCCCATCACCAACTTTGAGTACCTATAGGTCAGAGGTCAGTTCATGTCCTAGAAGTTGTCTGTAGTTACTAGAAATCATCTGAACTTTCTTTCCATGTGGCCTACCTAACAACCATTTAATCAAACCAGAAATAGATTTTCTATTGTTGGTTTGCTAATGAAATGAAATATTAAGTGACTATATCACGGAAATGGAGCCTATCATCTTTGGCTATTGTTTCAAAAAAGAACAAGATTTAATTCTATAGTCAAGAATTAGAAAAAGAACAAATAAATATTGAGTCATTGTCTGTTATATCTCAAAGCACTCTCCTTTCAAGTGTTCATGACATAATCCGAATGTAATCCCACACATAATAAGCCTGGTTACTTATAGAATCAACAGTGCCTTAAATACTGTTTTCAAATAAAATATGACAAAGAACTGACATATCCTTTAGTAGGAATTCCATAAGATATAACACCAGAATTCTTGCCACAGCAGAATTTTTTAAATGCTGCTAAAGATCCCTGAGTTTATATTATAGGAACTAAGAAAACAACCCTTAAAACCAGATCAAATCTCTCATTGGCCTAAAATAGTGTAATGTTAACTTCAACAAGGATAGAAATTGTAATCTATTGAAACCCTATATATTCAAGAATCTATAAATAAGTATCAAATAAGTGAGTTTCTATAGTGGTTTCCATTTGCTGCAAAAAGAACTTTACCTGATGATAAGTGAAGACTAGAATTATTTGTGGGTATAAGGACAAATGTGTATAGGTTATTGTTAGGAATTATACTGGTTTACTAAATTTGTGATTGTAGATTCGCTTCTAATATTTATGAATTCACTAGAGTATTGTGGAATAGACTATTTGTTTAACTAGGAAAAGATGTACTGCATTTGTTTGTGCTGCAGAATAATTGTTTAATTCTAGAAAGATGTGAGGCACTTGTTTCTGCTGTTTTTGTTTAATTATGTAAAGGTGTGTTGCTTTTGTTTATGCTGAATTTGTTTAACTATATAGAGATATGTTGCTGTTTTACCTTGCCTGCCTAAGTTGAATTGCCAATACCTAGGCAGTTGAGGGATAGGCCGGGCTGGTGGGCAAAGAGAATATGTAGGAGGGGGAATCTAGGCCCAAGAGAAAATGAGATAGAAAAGAGGGAAACCCCAAGGGCCAGTCAGCCTGGCAGTCACCAGACAGATATACATGGAGGAAACAGGAAAGTACGACATACAGAATGAAAGAAAGGTAAGAAGCCCTGGAGCAAAATGTAGATGAAGAGAAACAGGTTAGAATAAGTTATAAAAGCTAATGGGACAAGCCTAAACTAAGGACAAGCATTAAAAACTAATAATAATTCTCTGTGTCATGATTTGGGACCTGACAATCCAAGAAAGCCTGCTACACTAGACTACTACAGAAAACCAAAATAAATCAAAATACAGAGCTGTGGAAGGCCAGTCCCAAGCACTACAAAAACTAAAAAGTTCAGACCCCTGAAGTTCAGGAATCATTGCTGAAGAAGTGGCACAAAGACTTTAACAGCCAGAATATCAGTGAGTTTGTGGCATGATTGGATCTTCTAGAACTATCAGAAGCTAAATCCATAAATTTTCACATACCTGACTGGCCAAATATGAAGTGAACAAAGAGGACACAAATGTACATGCCAAAATGGTTGAGGAAAAGCCGTGAGTCCTCAACCCTATACAAAGAACTATATAGTCAACAAAGTAAAGCTGGGAGGGGGAGAGGGCTTTCCTAGGGAAGATCACACCAACGACTTAGGAACCCCAAGCACTGGGTATGGAGAATTCTCCCAAATGGAGTCACAGAACAGAAGTGTTCCTGCTGTACAGTCCTGGCAACAAACATACAGAACAATGGAGGGTTTGAAGGACTGAACAGATGCTTAGAGCCAATAGAATGAGGTTCTTAGGAATGGTACAAACTGAGACGCCAAAGTATAGGACAATTTAAAGGATTCTAAGGCAAATAACTGTGTTTTAAAAACTAACATTTGCATGGTTACAAAGAATTTCAGAAATAATTTAAATTAATAAAAAATAACAAAAAGACAAAAACCCTCAGATTAAGTAGTTAGTTTAAGGAGTAGACTGTTTACTGCTTGCACATTGAATTGTACATAAGGAGATTTTCTAGCAAAGTTAGGTTTTGCATGGTAAGTACTGAGCTTTCTGTCTCATAATAATTCAATAAATATGCATTTGTCCGATTATTTTGCTATTTGAGCAAGTATATTTTTCCAGCACTATTGTTTTATGATGCACTTAGAAAAAGACTAAACAATGTATAAAACCTTCTAGATTTAGGAAAAGTCTATAGTGGGCAACATACACATAGGGATTCAGCGGTCCAGTAAATTACAGTTGTTGAAGAACTTTGAAGTCTGATCCTTGTTTGGTAATCCATGTGGATGAATGGTTCCCAGGCAATGGGAGAAGAAAATTTTCAAATAGAAAAGGACTACGAAATGTTGCCCAAGTTGGAAAAAGGGAAGATAACAGTGAAGATGTGAAGAATGGAAGTAAGAAATATACAATAAGAAAATAAGAATAAATTTACTCTCTGTTAATTATATGGGATTGGTGTGGGTATTTGCAAAGGTTATTTCAGAAAATAATTCCTTTTATTTTTGAGAAACTCATCTTTGAGAGGGTTAAGAATGTTTATTAGATCCATATATTTTTTACTCACAGTTGCTAGTCTTAACAGCCCCAAACATAGTTGCCTCTAAAAATAGCCATTGTTTATGTACCTCAAGAAAGAAATTGAAATTAACATCCACTATCAGCTAATATGTATTAATCAACAGCTGTGTTCTTGGCAGTGTAAGAGCATGCATTGGCATATAATTTAGCAGCAAAGCTAATCCCCTTCTAGTGCATAAATGGAATAATGGAGCAAGACTGTATCTGCCAGGACCCTAGTGGCTTCACAAAAATGTCTTCTTAGTATTTATTGAGCACCAGCCAGGCGTGATGCTGCAAAGAGAACTGAACATGGAAATGTACCAGAGCAAATGGAGGTGTTTCATTATCCAAAAGTTCCATTATAAAGAGGGAGGGAAAGAGAGGGGGGAAGAGAGAGAGAGCTTCCCAAAATATAATGCACATTACCAATATTTCCTTTAGCTAAATGAACTGATCCAAGGGATTCTAGGAGGCAAACACTAAATGAAACCCTCCTACATTTTTTGAGGTATAGTTAAGATCATACAATTTGCAAGTATAAAATAGAGATGATACCCAGCAATCATTTTAAGTTCCATCAAGGTTAAGATGGTGGGAACGTCTACAAAACTCAATGTACTACAGGTAGAGCACTGTCTCCGTACCTGAGGGGATACAAAACTTGGAAAAGCAAAACCTGCCTTATCACTCGTGGTGTTCAGCTGCTACTCTGCCACAAGGTCAGAGGTGCTGTGGCAACCTAGAGGTGACTGGAGAACACACTACTTATCCCATAGGTTGCTACTTACAAATTATTGGCTAGAAACACCAAGGGGTGGTACAATCTCTCCCTCCTCCCTTTCTTCAGCAGGACTCACAGAGATCAGCGCAGCTTGTCTGTGGATTTCTGTCTCTGCTTCCATCAGTTACTGCATAGAGTATCTCTGACGGCAGTTAGGGAAGTCACCAATCTGCTTACAGTAGATGGCCAGTTCAGGCACCCCTTCCACTATTGCTAGGAGTCTTAGTTGGGGGTCATCTTTGTGGGCTCCAGGGTTTTCCCTGGCACCAGGTTTCTCCCTAATCCCGAAACACATCCCCCACATTAAAAAGTCTCTTTTCTTACTTTCCCCCTCCAACTGGCCTCCAACTTGCCTCCTGCAACCAGCTTGCCAAACCAACACCCTCTAGTTTCCTTCCCTCCAACCCCACCCCCAGTTTACCCATGAGATCTCTTCTACTTCCTATTCCAAAGGAAATCCATGCATCTGTCTTTGGGACCTCCTTGTTATGTAGCCTCTCTAGGTTGTGGATTGTAGGTTGTTTATCCTGTACTCTATTCCCCATGCTGGCCCCGCCTCGACATAAGGGGAGGAGTTCAGTCCTGCCTCAACTTGATGTGCCATGCTTTGTGCAAGCTCATGAGAGGCCTGCCCCTTTTTGAATGGAGATGGATGGAAGAGAGTGGATGGGGAATGGGAGGAGCAAGAAGATGGGGGGGGGAACTGGTTGGTATGTAAAATAAATGAAAAAATGTTACTTAAATAAAAAAAGACAGAAAAAAAGAAAAGCCAAGGTGATGATCACAGAATCTTAGACCTACAATAAGCAATGAAAATACAATATATGTCTGATCATTAAATAATCACAGCACTTTGCATATTGACAGTTTGTAGAACAAGCACAGTCTATAATTGTCTAATAGCTCATCATAATATATCAATGATTATCTTTACAATGCTACTTATAAGGAAAGTCAAGATAATGAATATTAGCTTAAATGTATAATAACCTTGGCATTTAATAGGAAGTTCTGAAATTAATCCCTTACTTAACTAAGGGATTTGTTTCACAATAATAGAATTTGATAATATATTCTCTTCTCTTTTCCATAAAGGACATTTTCTATAAGTATTTACAAAGCCTATATGACTCAACCTTTGATTGCAAATTGGTTGCCTATGACTCCATAGGCCTTGTGCAAAAGGCATGAGATTATGAATGGACAAGGCAGCCACTTCATTTCTCTAGAAGGAAAAAAATTTGCAGCTAAGTGGATGAGGATGAATTAAGGAATATTTGTAGCTTCCCTTATAGGTTAGCTATAATATTTAAATGAATAACCCCAGAAGCATTGCCAGAGAGATTAACTTCTAAAATGCTCACATCAAGATTTTGAGTGCTTTATATAAGTAGTTTATTCAATATTAAAAGTCAATGGTCACAGAAGTCAGTTTATATTACCTATATTTCTGCAAGTATATGTTGATACATCTGTATATCATTTTGGGGCATGAAAGTTTAGCAAGTAAAGTCTACCACCATATAGTAACTTTCAACACCAAATAACAACACAGCATAAAATTAGATATTATCCAGCTATCATGTAATAGAAAGAGAAAAATAAATGAAAGACACACAACTCAGGTAGCTTTAACAACCACAAAGGTAGAAGAGTTTCTACAGGAATAAGTAACCTTCCAGCAACTATCTATAAATGTTTGTTCCCAGTTGGATGTTGGTATTGACTGAGTATAACAAGTATAAGATCATATCATTTGAGAAAGTATTTGTAATGAAGAAACTATGTGTCAGAGATTAATAACTAATTATTTTGAATAGGGATAAACAGGTAAGAATGACATTGCCTTATTAAAAAGGAAAATGCTGAGTAAATTCTTTTGTAGAATGCACGCCTGAATAGATGACCAATTCTTACTACATGGAAGTGGCTGAGGTAGGAAGTCATACAGCCCTCAATGTTGCTAACCCTGTTACACAACACTAACAGCTCAAGATTTAGGGCACAACAATTTCTCTATCTACCAACTATTTGCATGTTTGAGATGGAGAGAAGTGTGTATATATGACTCTTCCTATGAAGTGGGTATCACGATTTAGTTGAGCCAATGATGAAATTATACAAAAATTAAACAACAAATATGTAAAGAGGATTATGAAATGCATCTGAACCCTCTATAGGAAGTATGCACAGTTAATGAAGGAAAAAGGCAGTTTTTCTGCTCATAAAAAATCAGTACCAATATTTCTTACCATTTTCATTAATAGCATGTGTAAAATGTAACCAATAATTAAAATTCAAAGTAGTTGCTGCAGCATAGCTTTATTTGTCTGTTTGAAACTATAATTTAATCTGCAACACCGTCCCTCATGACTCTACACCAGAAATTCTCAAAAGTTTTTACACCTTGACCCTGACAGAATTGATTCAGTTTGGAAAAATACACATTTGTGACAAGTTTACAAACAGCACACTTCTTCTCTATGCTTTATGATCCAGGAAAAGTCAGTTAATGATCCAAACATGAGTCCCCTTGTCTTAGATAATACTCTCTAGGATTATTATAACCTTCATAGCAATCAATTACAGAATAGGTTTGACCAGAGTCCTTTGATCCCCCATTCAGATATTATTGAGAATGGCAAGATTTACAAATTATTGAGAGGAAATTGAAACCCAGCTTTCTTTAATCATTAATCTCAATCATTTAAGTCTGTAATTTTAGTTAGTAAAAATATGTTGGTGGTCTAAAATTTAAATATTTCTAACTATCTACTCTATACATAAATTTCCACCTGTCAATGGCCATTGTCAGTTTTCTTTTTCCAAGATTCTTATGTCTGTAAGGCTAAAGTTGAATCCTCGATCAGATTTCTGAGTCTCTTCTATTACTCCTAAAAGTTAATTAGTTTTGTAGAGCTGCTCACTAATACTCAAATCTCCATATAGTTAAGGTAAACAACTTATAGTTCTTTCTTTGAATAACCCTTCTCTCACTCTTTTTCCACACATATATATATAAATATATATATATTATTACTGTCTCTATAACCTACAATAATGCAAAATATCTGAGCCAAATATGTTTAATTTTCTAACTCAGTCATAGTCATATCAAGAAAAAGTATGGCAGGTGCTTAGGTACCAGAATGCCATCCAGATAAATATAGTATGATGCTGGAATGCATTCTATAGGGAGTTAACAAAGGTTATTAAGTAAATAGTAGTTAAATTTGTTTGGGTATGAGAATATAGAAGAAGGAGATTTGAAGATGGTAGAAAATTAATCATTCAGTTTTGGACATATTATCTGTAGTATATTTTAAATGTTCAGCATTCCAGGTTGGAAAATACAGTGCAAAAACCGTATGACTTTTCATGTTTAGCATTGTTCATTCACAAAACATATTTACAAAACATTAAAGATGAATGTATTAATATTTTGTCATTTGGTTTACAGGTGCAAACTGGCAGTATATCTTGACAGTATATCTTGTAGTTTGATTACATTTATGAAGCACTTTCCCTGTATGTGTGAGAATTGAACATCAATTATGTGATTGTCAGAAGCATTCTGTGATTATTAGACCAGAAAGTCTGTTTATGTTTATTTTTCCATTTATTTGCATATAAACATAAACATATAAATATACTAATAAACTAAAAATTAATAGCAACTGTTTTGTCTATTGTGATAATTTGGAATAGTTAAATTATTAAATATATAAAATTTTAATATAAATATATAGTAAGTATAATATTTATATATTTAAAGAAAATATATAACAGTTTATAGTATTTATATATAACAAATACTATAATATATTTGTATATAATAAATACAAGGCTTTGAACAGTTAACATGATATATAAATTTATTACTTTTTATCTTAAAATTATATCATGAAACATTTTTCCCAAAGAATATTAATTTTTGCTCACTTATAAAAGAATCAACAGTCACAAGAGATAGGTATTTACTCAAGTATTAGAAGATAGGTAGCAGCTAACATGATACTAGCCCTGTGCCAAGACACAGATGAGACAAATGGAAAATAACATTTGATCACTGTATCTAAACTTATCCAGCAAAAAAATTTAATCCTTTCCCACATAACATTGTGAAGTGGTACACAGAGATGAGTTAAGAAGATTTTCTGCTTTACTACATGCAAAATTGAAACTCCCATGTACCTAGCAATGAAAAAAATACAATTCTGACATATGCCACTTTAACTATTAACATTGAAAAATTTGCAACAGTGAACAGCAAAAGTACAAAAAATAGTTATGAACAGATATTGACTTTCTGGTGTCTTAAATATGAGTGAACTAAATAACGTTAAAAAGGAAAATAAGATGCAAACAAACAAAGCTAAAATATGTATAAAGGAAAATAAGTGTAGATGGAAGTTTCTGTCCTGCCTGTTCCCTCAGCCATTCAGTCCCCAAAAAACACACAGAGGCCTACATTAATTATAAACTGGTTGGCCTAGTAGCTCAGGCTCATTATTAACTAGCTATTAAAAATTAAGTTAACCCATTATTCTTGTCTGTGTTAGACATGTAACTTGGTACCTCTACTCAGTGAGGCAGTCTCATCATGTTTCCCTCTGCATCTGGGTGGCCACTGCAGACAAAGTCTTTGCTTTTCCCAGAATACTCCTCATCTGGTTGCCCTGTCTATACTAAGAATATGATGCCCATATTCCCAAGAGGTGGGGTGGATGGTTTTTGGTTGTTCAATGGATTATAAATAATATAGATATGATAGGATAAACAGGTTTATTATTGATTCTACTCTGAAAAGAAAAAGGGAGGATATAGATATGTTATGATTAAAACAGTAGATTTTTGAATCTACATTTAAAACACAACTATTAGTTTTAAATGTTCTACATTGGATTGTACTTTTATATATTGTATACAAATTTTGCATATTGATATAAATTTGAGAATAATTTTGTTAAAATATAATGTACATTCATTTCTAATCTTGTTCAAGGTATTGTACCTATATAGCTCATTTAACAATGTAATGCAAATTTCTAATCCTTGAAAATTACTTTTATCAACTGCTTAGGATAATAAAGAAATATAGGTTAGTAGTTAATCACCTAGTATAATCGAACATTAGGTGTGTTTTCAAAGTCAAACAAAGATATTTTGTAGATAGACAGACCATTTTCAAACACTTCAAAGATCTACAGAATAGGTCATTTAATATGTTTTAATAACCTAGGTTCTTCTTTTTTATGACAATGAGACATGTCTGCTCCTGGCAGCACCAATCTACTTCAGATCATGGGCATTGAAGAAACTCCACATGGAGTTACTTTTTATGTGTCAAAAGTAAGTCACTGGGCAGGAAAATGCCTCTGCCTCACCTGCTGACAGTATGCTGTCTCAATTAGACAAGTATGACACAAAATATCCTGCTTCACAGAAAGTCTGTCAGATATGTTAAGCCTGTAGGTCAAAGATGGATTCTCTGTCATTGCAGAGGAACCTTGGGTGACTGTCCAGGCAGTCAGCTGTTTCTGTTATTTCTCACAGTTTTGGAAGTCATTCGTTTGCACTTCCTGCTTACTCAGTTAATAGTATTTCTTTCTTGGGTCTCTGAAGTAGTTGAAGACTAGATAGTTATAGTTACAATTTTCCAATAGAAAGTAAATAGTTACAAATCTTTGGACTCAACAACATAGGATAGATATGGCATATTTTTCTAAATTTGTCAAATGCAAATGGACTAGACATTGTTGATGTATTTATTGGCTTTATATATTGTATATACTTATTGTACTTATTGTATATAGTTTTATGTTAGTTATAGCTTTCTTTCTTATTTTAGACAAAAGGAGAAATATAGTGGCATTTCCATTGCATTTTAATATATAAAGCTTGCCTGGGGATCAGGAAAGTAAAATAGTCACACTGGTTAATCTTTCAGGCAGGCAGTGGTAAAACACACCTTTAATCCCAGTAGCCACACTAGATGCCAAAAAAACTGAGCGGTGCATGCCTTTAATCTCTGTGGTGCAAATCTTTAATCCCAGCCCTAGAGAGGATTATAAAATGGGAGAGACAGCTCTCAGACACAGTCTCATTCTGAAATTACTGGAAGCAGGATCACCATTTTCAGACTGAGGTCGAGGTAAGGTTGAATCCCCGAATTTCTCTCTCTGAGTTTTTGCTAATCGTGTTTCTAATAAACACTTCAAGTTAATAGGAATGAGATAATGAAAAATAGTTGCCTAAGAAACAGGAAACAAGCGAGGTGAACCTGAAGCGACCTCTTTTTACTGCTTGATGCAAGGTTTCTACACAATGCGCAGGTAAGTGGGTCCTGGCAAATGTTCTTCTTGATTGGAAGGGACAAAGGAAGAGTCCAGGAAGGGCAAGGAAAGTGAAATTCACACTGGTGGCTTGGAGAATAAAATGTTGTCTTTAGGAGAAATCCTAAGGTCATCAGAGAGGAAGTATTGATTAGAACATAAGATTCAATCATATGAATCTGTCATCAAATGATTACAGGCAATAGAATTGACAAACTTGGATATAAAGACATATGTTCCACTGTCTTCCAAAAGTTAAAAAATCCATCTATAAAAGAAACTTTTAAAAATGTAAGTAATATCTATAGATAATTGCTAGAATACTTTACAAAACAAGATATTATAGTTATAAATTTTCTGAATCCTTGAAAATCACAAGCACAAAAAGTGCATGCCATATGACTCAATAAGCACTAGAAACAAAGAAGAACCTAGAGCATAGTATACAGTATAAAAAACCCAGTCATCTGTGTGGATGAGGAAGATGAAAATGTAAATGCTTCTGGATAATAGAGACACTTTGGAAGAAACTGTGAAATTCACAATACATTTCTCATCAGGAACAATTCAGGTGCAAAGATGAAGCCAAACTCTTAAAGCATCATGTGAAATAAAACTGTCAACCTAGAATACTTTGCAGAGCAAAAAGAAAAAAAAAGCCTTAAAATGCAGACAAAATTTAGAGTTCTTTTACATATAAAAGCTGAACATATTTATCAGACCATACATCAAAAAATGTAAAGAATAATATTCAGGAAAATGAAAAATGATATCAGAGGGAAATGCAGTTTTATATAAAGATTCAAAGAACACTGGATATGCTAACTCTGTGGGGATATATTTGAGATTTTAATCATTTAAATTACTTTAAAAGGAAATGGATCATTAAAACTACTACCTTTGAACTAAGCAAGGTATTAGAAGAATTAAAAATATTAGGTATCTTGTTGACATTTTTTCATCACTTTCCAGAGACAGTGTATATGAAGCCATCCAATGATACCTAAAACGTGTGCAAAAATGAACTAGACTAGCAAGTATATGTCTTGAATTTAAAGTTACATAAGTAATTAAATATTCATTTTATAATCATAATTGAGTTACATTGAATATCAGTATTAGAAAAACATCTCTATATTGTCAAATATTAGAAAAGAAGGCACTACACTCATAAATAACACATAGGTCAATATATAAACAAAAGACAAATAAGAATGCATTCTAATATGAAGGAAAACTGCAGAAAACCATCAGAATACAAAGACTGTATAGGGGAAGGGACAAATCCATAAGCATATGCTAAGGTCTTGGGCAGTGATCCCAGGTTTCTACCCCACAAACTAAAAAAGGGGACTATATGAAATTTCAAGTGATTGCAAAAAAAATATAGTCCAAACAAAACAGCACAAACAATTAATGACAAAAGAAAAATAAATCACTAAAAGAAAGTAACCTTTCAAGGAGAACATCAAAATTAACAAACTTTCATCCAGATTTGTTTTGGGAAAAAACAATGCAAAAATCAAGTAATAGAAATAAATTTTTGTCATAACTTTCTAGAGCTACTTAAAGGAAATAGGAGATGATCACTAAGCGTCCAATCAATATGGAAGAAATAAAATATTTGAAAACCCAAACCTCTAACACCCATCAGGACCATGTTATTCCTACAACTCTTCAACATTGAAGAAAGTCTTTTATTTTGGAACATTTTGTTACAAAGAAAGAATAACTTCACTATTGATTACTATCAAATATTTAAGAAAATTAAGATTAATTATATGAAAACCAAATGAAGAAGTACTAAAAATACCTCAGCTCAAACAGGCCAACATCAAATTGACATCATAACCAGGGGCCTATATTTAACCTAGATCCTCTGCATATGTGTTATGGTTGATTAGTTTGGTGTTCTTGTGGGACTCCTTACATTGGGAGCGGGGCTGTCCCTGACTGTTTTGCCTGCTTTGGGGACCCTTTTCCTCCTACTGGGTTGCCTCTTTCAGCCTGATGTGAAGATATGTGCCTTGTTTTATTGTAAAAATTGTTATACTAGGTTTGGTTGATATCCTTGGGAGGCTTCTTTCCTGAAGGGAAAGGAGGAGTGGACCTGTAGGAGAAGACAAATGGGTACAGGGTGAGGGGGAAGGAGGATGGTGAAACTATAGTTGGGATATAATATATAAGAGAATAAAGAAAAAAGAAGAAAAAGATTAATAGAGATTAACATCTTTCATGAACCTAAATTCAAAAATTATGAACAAATCTTCAGTGTGTAGGAACTCAGAATGTAGAGCAGAGGATCAACAGTAACCATTTATGATGAGATATATACGTTTAGTCTTAACATCTGAACATTAGTTCATATTTCTCACCACATTAGCAATGTAAAAATGTAGCAACATGGACATGAGGGGCATTGGTTTGTGTTTTCCTGTCCAAAGCAGTCTAGAAAACACGACAGACACTCCTCAGTAGAAAAGTGAGACATGCTTGATAAATTAAGAATGGAAAATTACCTCATTTTTCAAATGGCATCTATCAGAATTCCATAGCCAATATGAAAATGAATGGAGCAAGAGAGATTAGATGTGAAAGATATGCGTTCACTACTTACAGTCAGCACTGTGCTGGATAATCCAGGCAGGGAAATCGAGAGGGAAAATAAAGGTACTGAAGGAGCAAAAAATAAATCAATGCCTTATGTATATACATATGTACAGAAGATGCACCCAAGTATGTAGAAAATCCAATAGAACACTAAAAGACGATGATTAGGTGAATTTGGCATGACTGTTGGATGCATGACTTAAAAAAATATTGGTAGTGTACAGTAGATATTAAAATAGCATTTGCAACAGTATATAAAAATGTAAAATGCCTTTGATTTTGAATAAATATGTAGAGAGCTCTAAAATATTACTGGTAGAAAATTAAAGCAAGCTTAAATACATAGTCATGTTTGACACCATGAATGTGCAATGTTGTTAGGAGAACTCTTCTCCCAAAGTCTTCTTTGGAAATTTAGAAAATTAGATTAAACATTCTTACAAATATTCCAGGGAATCTAATATGCAAATAATCATTGACAGTGAGGAATAAAGTTGGAAGACTAATACTACTTATTTTGAAATATACTATAAAAATTCTGTAAACATTGACAAGTCTATAAGGCAGAGTTCTCTATACACGTTTATAACTACAGAAGTTCAGTTCCTTTATCAGAAGAGGAACAGCTTAGTTTATTTTCAAAAATTCTTTTCTAAATATCTTATATCTATAATAAGAAGGAAGAAGAGAAAGAAAAGGAATAAATAAGAAAGGTAATGAAGAAAAAGAAAAGTGTCACTGTCAAGCTCACTTCATATATCGAAATTAAGATAGATCAAATACTTCATTTGAAACCAACACTATGAAACTTAAAACATTACAAAAGACTGTTGACTTTATTTATGACATGTCTTCTATCTGAGACCATAAGCAAAATTCATAACAGGAAACACTGATATAATCATCAACCGGGTCTTACTAAAATTAAAATTTCTGTTCTTCAAAAGAAAAGCTTTGATATACTGGGATCAACTGTTTCAAAGGACATATCTAATTGAGGACTCATATCCAGAAACAGGATAAGAATTCAAGACCGGTGGTGAGAAAACAACAAAAACAACAACAACAACAACAAAAAACCTCACACCCCAGATGCTGACTATAAAGATCTGCAGAAGGTTTAGAACCACATGAGAACATCCTCTGTCAGTAATTCCTCAGTTGAGATCAAGAAAATGCACATTAAAGTTATGAAACTTATGTAATGGGAATGCTCAAATTAAAACTAGGGACCATATCTATGTCAAGTATCAGTGATAAAAAGGAGATACTTTTTCACTATCTATCTATTTATCTATCTATCTCTCTATCATCTATCTATCTATCTATCTATCTATCTATCTATCTATCTATACATGCACATATATAGATGTATCTCTATATAGAGAGATAGAATTGATATATAGATAGATATAAAATATCTATCTCTTTATAGATATAAAATTGCCGATAGAAATACTAAAGAGCACAACTACTTTAGAAATTTTACAAGTTTGGCAGTGTCTTCAGATATGATCTACATACTCAAATAAAAGGTCATTATTGATAAATGGATGTCTTTGTTTTCACAAAAACTTTCAAATGGATGATTACAGAATTTTATATAGATTTGCAAAATTTACAACAAAACAAGACAAAACCAAATGGTTCATTAATAAATCAATGACGAAAATTGCAGTGCTTCAGGCTTGCTGAGCAACACCACTCACAGTAGACAGGAGCCTCTTGTTTATGTAATAGAAGTTGGAGGCATCTCCAAACACTTACATGAAGTGAATTGTCAGGCTTCCCTCAAAACACAGTACAAGCTGCCAAATCTTAGTTATGCAGAATTTGAGGATAGGCAAAAATCATACATAATTACAAAAACAGAATGGTAATGACTTGGGGTTTGGGGTAAACTAGAGAGGCATGGGAGTCAAAAATAACAAAAGAACCTTAGAGCAGAAAATGTTGAAAACAGAGAACTTTTTCATTATCATGATTATACTGATAGTTTGAGTAGTATACACTTGTAAAAGTATCAAATTACAGCAATATTCATGTGCAAATTTACTTTAACAATTCTGTTAAAATTAAGATAGTATTAACAGCCAATCAATTTAATAGGTATGTGTTAAAATTTTGAAAGTTAGTAATCTGAAGTCTAACATTTAGTTTTCTTTGGTAGATCTGAATTATTACCATGATTCTGAAGTCACAGTTATACCAGTGTGAAGTGGAATATATTGAAGATGAAAAAAGGGAGATACAAGTGAACAAGCAAATTACATATTTCTCATCAGGCGATGTGATTTGGAACTCAGGTATCTGCAGTGTATTTGTATGTAAAGTTTGCTCTTTAGTGTTGGATCTATATTTTGTTTGTAATAATGGTTGAAGTATTAGAAGAAACTCCTCATTACTAATTAAGAATAGAGCTTTGTTAGGCTTAGGAGGTCACTGAGTGGATAAAGATATTGTTTGTGGCATAAGAATGAGGACCTACTTCACATCCCTAGAATGCACACAAATGCAAAATACTGGCAAGTGTCTGTATTCCATGGGTTCCTATAGGGAGATGGGGGATGGAGATAGAAGAATTACCAGAAGCTGAAAGTCCAGCTAGCCTGGCAACCAAATGGAGACTAAGAAGAAACCATGTCTCAAACAAGGTGGCGGTAAACACCAACAGTCAGATTGTCCTCTGATATCCACATCTATGTAATGCCATGCATTCATCTACATTTATACAATAAATATATGAGCCCAGAGAGATTTTTTATTTCTTTTTAATGAAGCTTACACCTACCAAATATTAAAGTCAAGGTGAACCAATGACAAGGAAAAACAAGAAAATAAATATATCTAGGAATAACCATTTATTCATTTTGAACCTCACCTCAGAAATCTCGATTTCAGATGTGAAAGTCTATAATTAACTTAGCCAGGGCTCCTCAAGATGCCATTCCCACCTGCAAAAGTTCTTTCAAAATGTGGAAAGCACATTTATATAATCCTAGAACCTGACTTATTTCATCAGTTAATAGAGAGATATGTAAATACAACTATAATGGGGAAAATTATTGCATTAACTAATTTTGTGGCTAGAACCATCCATATCTCTGCTAAGAACATTAAAAATATCATAGTAAAGCAACAGCATCAGAAGAAAACCTTTGGGAACAGAAGATCCAGGGAACAGTGAATAAATAGGGCATGTCCACAGGGATTTATATGCTGGCAAATCTCTCCCCTGAGCTCCCATGAGATGCATACAATAGAAGGCTGGAACTTGGTGGAAGGTAATAAAACAAACTTCACATCTCATATGATGCTTCGTTCTATAAATGAGAACAGTTATATAATTACAGGAAGATGCAAAACGTAATAAAATGCTGAATCATATTGCATATTCTCTGTTTTTTAAACCTTTGTGTGTATTTGCATATGTGTGTGCAAATGTAAGAGTGTGTGTGCAAATGCATGCGTTTATGTGGTAAGCATGTCATAGTACATGGGCAGATCAGAGAACAGCTTTTTACAAGCTGTTCTTTCTTCTCACCTTTTGAGGCAGGACTCAGTGTTTCTGCTGTCCTGCCATAAATTCCATGCTATCTGGCCTATACACTTCTGGGTGATTCTCATGTCTCACCTCTCATCTTTGCCATAGGAGTGCTGGAAAAACAGACACATGCTCCTGCACCTGTGTTTTGATGTGGATTTTGGGAATCAAACTCCTGTTGTAAGGTTAACATAGCAAGTGCTTTTACCCAGTGAATATTCTCCATGGACATCTGGTACTATTTTTTTATTAGTGTGCTTTTGTGTGACAATTTTATGACACTTTAGTCTCACTGAAATAGGCTAGGTAAATAGGAGCACTGTCTACTTATGAGTTCAATGGTCTCTATGCCTTTAACAAAATAGTAAAATACAAGTATTATTAGAACAATGGGGAAGCTGATGCCTCATAACTATCTTTAATTAGAAGCCTTTCCAGAAATTATATAAAGTAGACATATTTTACAGAAAAACTAAAATAGCAGCCAAAGTTATGATAGCTCTGATCTCTCTATTTACCTTTTGGGACTTAAGCCAAGTGGATCCTGGCAATATGAAAGCATGAAAGCAGAGCATTAAGTATGGAAGCCTGAAGTTTGTATTCTTTTTTTAAATGAGAAAGAAAGAAAAAGGACTTAATGTTGGTGGGTACAGAGGTAGGAAGTATCAGGGAGTGGGTGGGAAGAGAGGAATATATGTGACCAAAATATATTGTGAACCTTTACAATAAAAATCAATTAATATTGAACAAACAAAGAAAAAGATTGGAAATTAACTAGGAGTGAAGTACATGCCTATAGTCCAAGTACTTAGGATAGCTCTATGCTGTATTAACTACTCTATAGCAGTAATTCTACAGACAAGTAATCATATACACAAATCTCTGTCTAAATTCTCAGCTGCTTCAATATTTTTAAATTATGAAAAACAGAAGTACTGGAATTTTGATGTGGATTGCATTGAATCTATAATTGCTTTTTGTATGATTGCCATTTTTATTATGTTGATCATACCTATCCAAGAGCATGGGAGATCTTTCATTTTCTGGAATCTTCTTCAATTTCTTCAAAGACTTAATGTTCCTGTTGAACAGGTCTTTCACTTGTTTGGTTAGAATTACCCCCAAGATATTTTATGTTATTTGTGGCTATGCTGAAAGGTGATGTTTCTCTGATTTCTTTCTCAACTTCTTTATTAATTTGTATATTGGAGGGCAATTGACTTTTTTGAGTTGAGTTGATCTTCTCTCCTACCACATTACTGAAGGTATTTATCAGCTGAAGTTTCCCTGTAGAGTTTTTGGGGTCACTTATGTATGCTATCATATTATCTGCAAATAGCGAAAGTTTGGCTTCATTCTTTCCAATTTGAATCCCCTTGATCTCCTTTTGTTGTCTTATTGCTCTAGCCAGAACTTCAAAACTATGTTGAATAGATATGGAGAGAGTGGGCAGCCTTGTGTTCCTGACTGTAGTGGAATCACTTTGAGTTTTTCTCCATTCAATTTGATACTGACTGTCGGCTTGCTGTATATTGCTTTTATAATATTTAGATATGTTCCTTGTATCCCTGATCTCTCTAAGACCTTTATCATGAAGGGGTGTTGGATTTTATTGAATTTTTTTCAGCATCTAATGAGAGGATCACATGTTTTTTTTTCTTTCAGTTTATTTATTTGGTGGATTACATTGATAGATTTTCCTATGTTGAACCAATCCCGAATCACTGCAATGAAGCTGACTTGATCATGGTGGATGACTTTTTTTGATGTGTTAGGGATTCTGTTTGTCAGTATTTTATTGCGTATTTTTGCATCTATGTTCATGAGATTGGTCTATAATTCCCTTTCTTGGTTGAGTCTTTGTGTGGTTTTGGTACCACAGTAACTGTAGCCTCATAAAAAGAGTTTGGTAATATTCCTTCTTTTTCTATTCTGTGGAACATTTTGAGGAGTAGTTTTTCTTTAATAATATATATATATATATATATATATATATATATATATATATATATATATTAGCAATAGGAAGAAGGACAAAGATGCAATAAAAGCATTTCAGAGATTAGCTATTCCTGATAATCAACAACCTGTTTTCAGATGTCAAAATTTGTTCATAGTCTGGGAACGTGTTCACAAGCTCCATCATGTATGGAGAGCCCATCTGCCTCTCATCACACAGATTTGAATTTACAAATGCTGTTCACTTCCAAACAAAGGCCTTATTTCCTGAATAAAAATATTATAAAAAATATGAACACTATATTTAGATTTTTATTACTTAATAAAGGTACTTGGAGCTCAAAAAAACCCAGAAGTACTAAAATTCATAATCTGAATTATACAATGATATTAGCTTCGTGAAAATGACATTAAAATTGCAGATAAACATACTTTCACTAATGAGAAAGCATACTAATAAATACTTAGTAATTTCAAATTATTAATCTTTTCATTAACATAAGAATTTTATACTAGAAATAAAGTAGAAGTCACTTGTCAGTCTCCTTGCAGTCAAGCAATTTGCGATCCCTTCAGTTGGATTAAAGTTATCCTGAATTTTTTAAAAAAGATTTTATTTTTCATTATATGTATATATACATACATACGTTTGTATGCCTAAGTATTTATATGTGTGTGCGTGTGTGTGTGTGTGTGTGTGTGTGTGTGCGTGCATGCGTGCGTGTGTGCCCACGCATTATGTGTATTCAGTTGCCCAGAGAGGACAGAGGATGGCGTTAGAGCTCCTGAAACTGGACTTACTGACGGCTGCAAGCCAGCATGTGAGTGCTAAGAGCTGAACTTGAGCCCTTCTCAAGAACAGTCAGTGATCTTAATCACTGAGCTACCTTTCAAACTCCCAGCCAGAATGTTAATAAAAAATAACAAGAAAAAAATCATGACAAAATTAAGGTTTAGTTTGCTGATATTAGTTTTGCCTCTAAAGGGAATGAGCTTGAATATTAAAGAATCATTACTTTTGTAGGAAGGGCTTCACTGCATATTTTATGCCAGACATTACGTAGAAATGGCAAAGCCCACCCTAGGCTAGTCACTCTTGAAGGCTATATTATAATATAATGTTTATCATGAACAACCATTACTATACTTTTACAGTTATAGTTTCATTGAAGTTTAGAGAGGCTACAAAGCCAAATGTCAAAAGTAGAATGGAAGAGAAGTACCACGCTCTAGAGAAGAACTTGACCACCGTAATCTCTAAATTGTGAAATGGCCTTTCACTGAAGTAGAAGGAAGGCAGAATGACGGAGTACATGGATATTTTTACTCTGCATTGGATGACTGATGAAAGCACAACTTTAAAAATTCAGAAAAAAATATATTTGGTAAAATATCATTTTGTAAGGATAGGTCCAGGCTATTATAATGGAACATTTGTTATTACTCTTCATTCTGATGTCTTCTTTTAAATCTAATATCCGCTCAATGGATAGGCCTGCATGTGGAACAAGACTAGTTTCATCATCATTATAATCAAAGTATTTGCAGTGAACTGCAAATACATCTTTTGAAAGCCAGCATGGTATAGACTCATCCTTAAATCCTGACTACTGTTTTGCAGTAGTGTAAATTGATCATCAATCCCACAAACACATAAATATATTTCATATAACATTTTATATTGTTACTTTCTGAGTCATCACTGGCCATAAACAAAGTATCTGATAGACTTTTGTGTGACACACTGGGTCTTCATGTTTAGGTGATTGCAGCCTGTGAACACTTATGAACATTATTCTTTGTTGTTTGTATGTTCTGTCTTACTGAGTGATTTGCATTGTCAATAAAAACATAAACAAATGGCAAATGTTCCTTGTAGATCAAGTGCCCTTTTAAGGCCCGAGAGCATGCAGGGCAAGCAAAACAGCATCACCTCCTCTCATTGATTTCCTCCCCCTTCTTGCCTGCCCTTTTCATCGTATATGTTTAAACTGCACAGGCAAAGGTTAAGAATGACTTCAAAATTGCTAAAATTGATGGACATTTTTCTGTTCTTATCTTACTTGACTGCTGTGTAAGGAATGGAACTCTAAATATCAGTGTCCTCATGGGTCTGAGTGTGACCTTCTCTCTTTCCATAAGTGACCTTGTTCATCTGGTTGGGTTTGAGTGCCACATATCAAATGTCTGTTGGAACCTCAAACCTAAGCGCCAAATTCAAGTCATTTATAACTTCCTGGGAGACATTGTAAAAGTCTATACTTTTACAGAAACACACATGTAGGTAGTGTGATTCTTGTCCATTATGTTCTATAGCAATACTTTCTACTGATACTACTAGCAATGAAGAGATATAGTCTCACAGGTCTCTTAGAGTCTATGATCCAATCATGTTTCATATCCTCATGCATATCTCCTCTGTCTGGAATTCTCTGTTCTTTAATGGAAAATATCTCTACAGTCTATGTTTTTGGTTTTGACATAAAGACTTAGACTTGGAACACGGAAGAGGTATGCAAAACTAAGCAGTCCTGGTCAAGGTAAGGTCTAGCCCATCACTGTGTCTGTTCCAGTCTGTCCTTCAATGTGGTCTGTTAAGTCAGAATTGCTTGAAATCTCTTCCTGGCAGACATATTGCCACTCTGCTGACACCATGAACCATGCTCTTCCTTCTTCAGCATGATATTCCTTGGGAAGTTGCAGTTCCTCAGAGTCCATTATCTCAATACTCTAAAACAATAAAGTGGCCTCATGTGTTTCTCTTAGAACACATTCAGTGCGTTCATTAGTTTCCTTAATTTCCAAGCCATGTTCTTTGAGTAGTTAGCCAAAGAACAGGGCTTTCTGTATTGCTGGATGAGTGGAGTTCGTGATGGACACTAGCAAATCTCTAACACTAAAATGTGACTGTCTTATTACCCATTCTTTATAGAATTCAAAACTTTTCCTTTTATTCTTTTATGAAATCCTTTGTGAGTCTGAAGTGTTAGACTTTAGTACATTCTTTGCATTTAAGTTGGTCATAGATAAGCAACACTGTTGGTGACCTTTACCAAGGGTTAATACCAGTCCTTGCTCTACCTCTTATTCTCGGTACTTCTTTGCTGATACAGCTCTGTGTGTATGTCTTCTCCTGTGCTATGGAGGTATTACAAACTGATGAAGTATGTGTTACTGAGAAAATTACTGTGACTGAATACTTCAGCATATATCCATTGACCGTGGAGTTGATAAAAAGACAGCTAGGTTTTTGGAAGAAGGACCAGTCTTGATATTCTCTGCAGAGTCTTTCTATTGAAGCTATGTGTTGAAGGCATTTCAGTGTATATTAAAAAGAGATGTTTAGTAACTAGATGCTATTTAAGCTAAAACTCCAAACATCTTTTTCTTTTCCCCCTTCTCTTCCCTTAAAAAGAGAGGTTCCTGCTATGTCGCTACCGAGAGATCCTCAATTTCAAAATTCTCTTGGTCTATCTCCCTAAATGTGGGTGTGGAGTATGCACACCTTAGCTAGGAATAATACCATCTTTAATGGAAAATGTTCAAATAACACAGTTTCTTAGGAAACTAGCAAAATGGTCAAGTAAGCCATTGGATTAATTCAAGTTCCTTTCAATTTGATAAATTTAAGATTTATAGGTTTTAAGTATATCTTTAAAACAGATATTTAACACAATGACAGAGTTATAAATTCTTCCTGATTTGAAATATCAAATATGTCAACATTTTAAAACTGCATAGCAGTGAATATATGTTCATATAAAATTAAAGATGAACTTAAAATAAGTATATTCTGTGTATATGCTTAGCATGATTATAATAGATTCATATTCTATAATCTCCATGTAGTAATAAAACACAGTTCCAGGAGATAACTTACTCCTTTACAGACATGATAAATATGATGTGCATGACTATCACCATATGATAAATGGCATCTTTTTTATTCATGAAGTTGGATGCCAGGCCCAGCTGAAAAATGGGAATCATATTCAATGTATTTATTCCCAGCCTTGTTAAAATTACCTCATTTGCTGGATGGATAAAATAACAACCACTTCCCTCTATTTTATGTATTAAAACAGCATGAAATAATGGCTTTAAATTTTCTATGCTTACTGGTTTATTAAGAAAACAGAACAAGCTATATACTTGATTAAAGATTTATGGAAGATACATCGGATTATATTCTAGGTAAATGCCATGATTTCATGGGAGACTGCTCACACACTGAGAATTTTCTGACAAAAATCCATCATGTACAGAAGGGTAAGCTTCAGGTAAAAAAAAAAACAAACAAACCCTATAACTTTGAAAAAACATAACATAGGAGAAAAAAGAGTGTACCAATAGGCCCAAAATACGCAACTGCAACTCTATTTTTTGCTATACTGGGTGAAATTAAACAAGTCATACAAAGGGAGCAGTTAATGAGGCTAAAAATTGAAGGTCTGGAACATATTACCTAGTTCCAAGTTTAAAAGAACAAAACCAGATTTAAAATACTATTCCAGCTCATCACATGGAATCAGTGACAAAAATAACACCTCACTACCTGCTTTCTAGATGATGCTGACAATACGATGGCCCCCAAGCACATGCCATTACATAAATGTAAATCAAATGACAATAGTGTTTACATTTGCTCTCTTGAGATACTTAGCCATCATGTGAGTAGTGACCACTGTGGTAGTACTGTGAGAACATTTCTTTCTATTCAGAAGGTTCAAGAGGACAGTGATAACCAAAAAAAAATCAAGATCATACAACTAAATTGTTATTATAACCTGAATAAAGGTTTAGACAATAAATACCTTCTAAAATTAAGAAAAATTAGCATAAATAACGTGCATTTTTTGGTTTAATACATATCCAATGTGGGGTCCTATGTTTATATTTATTATTATTAAATTTCAAAAGATATATAACTTTATGAAATGAATATAGAAATAAAATCAGTTAATAGCATGAATTTAACATTCTTTGGAATAGTTATGGTATAACCATCCCATCTGAAGTGTTATTAGAAATGTGTAATAATATCAGATAGGTCACTGAGGCAGGTCCAATCTCAGGTGCATAGTGAAGCAGCCCCTTGCTTTTTTTTAACCACCTGCAGCTTGAGTATTGATGCTAGGCCTAGACAGTTCAATGGGCAATCCCAACAGGAGGAGGAAGAGTCCTAGTAGGAGGTTTACTAGTCCAGTCTCTTCTTATTACAGCTAACCTGTAGAGCACATATTCAGGCAAGGGAGTATTTGTGGAAAAGAGGGGTGTGTACTCAGTGCTTGTGTCTAAGGAGAGCCAGCCTGGTGGGTTGCCATATGTCCTCACAAACCACAAAAGTCATAACCGACTTCATCATGCTAGATGGCATCTACTTCCCCTCCATAACAGGTGAGGCTACCAGCATCCCCGCCTCTCCTCCCTCCCTTTCTCCCTGTCTCTGTGTCAGTTTCGGTGTGTATTGCCCCCATGACCATCTTCACTTTTTTATCACTAAGTAAATACTCACTCTTGTAACTCTCAAAGAAAGAATCCAAATTGGTTTGTCCTCTCAATGTGAATTTGTGAGCTGGAGGCCTAGGGCTCTGTCTTTTTTCAAGTTCTGAATGATCTGATGCACTAAAGCTCAAGAGGTACGTCCTTAATGAAAAACTTATGCAACCTGATGTCAGCAGCCCCGGTGTACCTGGGGTGTTTAGAACAAGCTACACTACAAATTAGCATTGTCCATTGCTTTAGCCTGATCAAATCATGAATTTAATGCAATGGTGTACCATGGACAATCATTGCTGTTTCTAGGAACATGCTCACTCCAAACATATTCATCACTACTTATAATGTTTTTAACAGTATCAGATGCCCCATTCTCTTCCTCTCTGATGACATTTGGAGTATTTAGTATAAAAACTAGAAATCAGGTATCCTGGTAAAAGTTTTAAGACAGGTAAACATGGCTTAGACTGCTGTACTATATGTGTGCATGTTAGAAAAGAATGAAGATATGCATCTGCAAGGATTATCTATAAAGGGCCAAATGGTTCATAGTTCAGGCTTTGACAGTACATTGTCTTTTGAATTACTCAACTGCAACATAATATAGAGTATCTATAACAGTACAGTACAGAGTCAGTTTTATTCCAATACAGATGATTATTATGGAAAAATCAGAAATAAAAGTTTTAGCTTTGTATTAGATAAAGAGAAGGAAATAATATGTATATTTAATGAAAATGTAAGTAAGTAAGTATGGAGGTTCTTAGAAAAGAGAAGAAAGGAATGTACACATTTAGTGGAAATATAAGGCAGTGTGGCCATTTTTAAGAAGACTCTATAAAACTTTCCAAAGAAATTAAAGATGAGACAGTCACTCAATTCAGCAACCCCTACTCTTGATATATAATAGGAAGGAGAAAATAGATATTCCTGTATGGGCTAGAACGGGGACTGGCCCAGGAGGATGAAACAGGAAAGAGGAGGAAAGGGGGGCAAGAAAATGAATATAAGGGGTGACAACCAAAACAAAGGGCCATTTGAGTAGTATGGAAACCTAATAGAGTATAAATTTTCTAAAGTACATACAAAAAGAGAGGCAGTCTAAATGAAATCACCAAATAACAGGGAAGACGGAGCCCCATCTCATGTCACTAAAGGAAAAGTCAAGTTGTGGCAGTGAGCTATATCTAAACTAGTTGTTACCCAACGTAGCCTCCATGGAACCCCTCAAACAAGTCTGCTATTATGAGGCTATTTCTTTTCTCTCCACAAACTGACAGTGAGGCTCTATTGATGAAGACAACACTTATGCAAACTAACTGAACACTGAGGAGAAGAGCTGGTGCCCAGCTAGAGCCTTCATCCATACTGACTAGTGTTCATGGTCTGCAAAGTATACTTCACAGAACCAAAGGGGAAAGGGAAACACTAACCTGGCTATAAACAATTTGATCTATGGTGATGATCTGCCTGAAAGATGCTCTTATGTAACAGTGGCACAAATCTTGTAGGACTTACCAACCAATATATGATTGGACTTAAGGTTAAACCCGTGAGACAGAATCCAACCCTGACACTGCTTAGTTGGCCAAGAACTTGAAACTAGGTGAGCCATGAACCAAGGGGGAACTATAAACTAATGTTCTTCGAAGGGAAAGAAATGACTCCTAATGACATTCTGCTATATTCACAGATCAGTGACTTGCTCAGCTGTCATCAGAGAAGCTAGATCTTGCAGTAGATGGTAACAAATACAGAGACTCACAGCTAGAATGTGTGCAGAGAGATCATAAAGCACTCAATTCTAAATGGTATGTCTCTACTAAATTGTTCCTCTCATGGCTCAGGGAACCCTGAGCAAGAGGATATATAAAGATTTAGGAGGATGGAGGACAACAAAGAAACAAGGTGTTCTGAACACATCAGCACCTATGTACCAGCAAATTCACAGAGACTGTGGCGTGCACACAATCTTCATGGGTGTAAGCCAGATGGGGTTCCAGCTGAAAGAAGAAGTGGACACAGTCTCTGATCCCTACCCTAGAAGATATCTCCAATTGATGACTACTCTCAAAAGAAAAATTAGTTTTCTTCAAGGGAGTCTCACTGGGAATCAAACCACTCTCAAGAGCAGACCTCATGCCCAGCAGTAGATGCCAACACAAAACCAACTCAATGGCACCTTTGGAAGTTCTTCATATCATGCTTTGTCGAGGATTTTTTTTTCTTCTTGGTATCTTTTAAATCTTTGTTTGTATATACTGTAACATTTCCTGATACACTGCTCTGTCAGGGTTTTTTTTTTTTAATTTAACGTTAATAGTCCTTTTTTTTATATGGCTTCTTGGTTTTGGTTGTTATAGGATTCCTGTTTGTGCAAACATATGTTATGTGCCTTGTCTAGGAATATTTTTCTTATGTTTGTTTGTCTTTTTCTATTTCAGGTGTTTCTTTCCCTTTTATTATATTATTATTCTTTGTATGCTTATAAATTTTCTAAGGAGAGAGCAGCAGAAGAGAACTAGGGAGAAGCAGAGACAGAGGTATAGAGACATAGAGAGACAGAGAGAGAGAGAGATTAAGATAGGAGAGGAGGTAGGAGGACATTGGAGCAGCTTAGGGAAAACTGTAACCACAACACATTGTATGAAAAAATCTATTTTCTATTAAAAAGGAAAAAAGAAATTAAAATGATATCAGCTGTTCAGAAAATTACTTCCACTCTGATCTTCACTGAAGCTTTACCCACTACAACAGTGGGGTTGTAAAAGCAACCTAATGTTCACCAATAGAAAGATAAATTGTAACTCATCTTCTCCCACCTTCTGCTCTTCACCTGCACCTTGGGGGCTCAATCCATTGCTCTGATGTGAATGTGGGTCTCTGTCTCTATCTCCATTCATCGGATGAAATTTCTCCCACCTCTATCCCCGCCCCTGGCTTCCAACTTTTGCTTGATGATCCTGTTTGCTTCCAATTTCCAGGAGGTTCTGTGTATGCTT
>PVIU01009424.1:0-41323 GCA_004026605.1 Ondatra zibethicus
CCACCACCTCCACCACCACCACCACCACCTTCACGGTCACCACCACCTCGAGAAACTGGGACACATTTTCAGTGGGCTCCACCTCACCTCAGACACTGGTGCCACTGCCAGGAGAGGAGAAAATTCCACCTAACAGCTATTTTTTCCCCACGTACAGCCAAACATCCCCTCTGAATGACTTCCCAGTAAGTTGTCCAGATATTTTTGTTTTCTGTTTTACATCCTTGAACACATGCAATGTTTTCAACTGACCCACAGTGGACTTAGATAACGGCTTCATGTCGTTCTGTCTTCTTATTCCCATCATGCCTGAAATGCTCATTACGCATTGCCAAATGAATGGGTGGATTAAATGGCTCCTCGGGATAAGACTGAACTTGTTCAAAGGCAAAACTCAAAACGACAACCTCTCTCATCAGAGCAAGGTTAATTTAGTTTGTAGAAATCACAGATGATTCTCCTGGCTCAGGAGATAGAAGAGGGGACTCTAAACTTTCCTAACTCCCAACTAATCGGATCAACGTCCAGCTGCTCACCGTGAGCGGAACACAGCCAAATTGTATCAGCGAAGTAAATTCTGCCCAAAGGTATTTCATCTGTTAAAACTTCCCGAGCTTGGTTTTCCATGTGAAACACAGAACTGTAGGAGAGGAAGGCAGAGGCGCTTGGTGCAGCAAGTGTCTAAGACAATAACCTAAAAACCTTCTGACACTCCTCCTGGGACTTCACCTCCTCCACACACTCCTCCGGCTAACATGGCCACCATTTTCCACAGATTTGTAAGTCCGCCCTCAGGATCCTCCGCATGGCCTGACTTGCTAAAATATATTCATAAGGGAATTTGACTCTGGGATGCAATCCAAGTACCAAGAAGACCTGTACCCACCTCCATGGTACATACACATGACAAGTGTCCCAAAATAGCCAGGATTTTTTTTTTTTTAATCATTGAGATTTCTGGTTAGGTTGGGAGTCAAGGTGTGTTTGGTTGTGTAGTTTACCCTTCTGTCCTTTTGTAGATACTGGGATGTTACACAGGTAACTTCTATGTTGTGAGACTCTTGGGAGCCCCCAGTTTCATAATCTCCCCCCTTAGAATCCCAACAATAAATATGCGTAGCAAGTCAAGCTTGGGATATGGATGACTTTTCAATGTCCGAGGGTCAGCTTTACATAACAAGATGGGAAATGCATGGGCAGCAGAGGATGGGTCAGAAAGCCGATTATTTCTCTACTTTCCATGACCATCTACTCAGAGGAAGACTCCCAGTCTGAGGGTATGGTCCGTCATGATGGTGTGTGCTAGACTTTGCTTTCTGTTGCTGTAATCAACACCATGACCAAAAGCAACCTGGGGATAAAAGGGCTTATCATCTAAACATCTCAATCACAGTTGATCACTGAGGAAGACAGGGCAGGAACCCAAGGGGAAGAAGAGGCAGGGACCATGGAGGGGTGCTGCTTACTGACTTGTTCCCCATGGCTTGCTCAATCTGCTTTCTTATGAGCCCAGGCCCTCAGGGTGGCAGAGCCTACAGTGGGCTGGGCCTCCCTACATCAATCATTAATCAAGAAAATGCCTCCCTGGATACCCTCAGTCAAATGTGATGGAGGCGGTTCCTCAGTTAAGATTCCCTCTCCCCAGATAGGTCTAGATCTGTGCCAACTTGACAAAACCTAGTCAGTCCATGGAGGAGACACATGAGGGAGTGGCTCCCAGCTGCAACAGCACCCACAGTGACCCACTTCCTCCAGCCAGGCCCAACTCCCAAAAGTACTACACCCTTTCAAAACAACAGCACTGCCCAAGGACACATAAAGCCTGTGAGAAGACATTCCACCGCCAAATCGAAACACCCCAAAAGTGAACTATGAAAATGCAGATTCAGGAACTCTGCTGCCAAACAGTCTCCTGGGCTAGGTGTCTCCCGGTCAAAACTGACTTCACACCATTGTCTCCGACAGTCATGTCACCGGGATGGTGATGGGCCAGCCTTCTGGTAAGTCTCAGAAGAATGTCAGTCAAGGCAGAAAAAGACCAAACCATCCCAAGAGACAACCGGACACTGGTCTCTGCGTCCCTGTTGAAATAATTTCTGAAAAGTTGGTGTGTTGTTCTCTTGGAAGGAAGGGAATTAATGGTCCCTAGAGAAGGCCAGGAGACCCCAGAAGTGTGCCTGCAGGAAACACCCCTCACCTTTACTGAAAATAACTTGGTTGCTTTAAACTGCTGGAATCTTGGCCAAGCTCCCCGTGTCTGCATGTGGGTCTCCACCAAGCTGAAGAAGGTGCTCCTGGCAGACAGGCTGGGTGTAGAGCAGGGAGCGAGCAGTGTCCAGGAGTAGCTCTCTCTAACAGACCCTTCGGGTGCCGCCTTTGCTAAACGGCGCTTGGCCTGCAAGGGAACTCAAAGCAAGATGGAAGTTCTCTGGAGCCATTGCGCAGGGTGTTCCTTTCACTCCTGGGCTCCCGTTTACTCTGCACTTAGGCATGATCAGCACTAAAGGAGCATGTCTAGCCTACAAAAAAGCAGATGAGGGTGATTGTCCTATACCTGAAGTCACTTTGCACTCCTGAGACACAAACCTTACAGGACAGACCACTCCCAGGTAAGGGTGAGCCCGCACCCTGGAAATCTCTAACGAAATCTGTAATGAACCAGATGATCTGGCCAAGAGATAACAGCTGGATGAACCCTAGGGGCCACCATATAAAACCCACTGTGAGACAATGGTCAACCGGACGACGCCAGGACAACCAGACAACCTGACCAGTACAGTTTAATTATTCCCATCACTTTCCCTCTGCCCCTGCTCCTCCTCTGTTTATGTCTAAAGCTTGTATCAGAACCCGGGACCGTTGAACCCCCTCCTCTGTTCCTATCCCCCCTTTCTGTTTATTAACAGTACTCATTTCTCTAATTGGCACATTGGGACCTGCGGCCAAGCCTTGCCCAGTGAGGCTGAAGCAGCTGGGCTTTCACCCTAACCTGTAGTCTCAGCTCTTTCATTTTACACGATATCTTCCTTCCATCCCAGCAATGCTCACAGCCCAATACTCATCTGGTCCTGTCAATCAGAAGAGAATTGGGAACTATGGGAAAGAAGGATAGACTTTATTTCTGTTGAGGTCACCCTTACATTTCCTACACAGGGACTTCTTTGGGGGGGTCTTCTGCATTAACCCTTATGTGACTGCCCAGGTGTTACCCAAGACACAGCCTTTTTAAAGGGGCCCCAGCCTCCTACATGAGATAGGGTCCTGGCAAATCGAGTGTGTGCCACCAAGTCCTAAGCAGTCCTGTTGCTAAGAAATCCTCAGAGGTTGTTGGTTAAACCCTATCTATTTCAGTATTAGCACTCTTGATCCCTAATTGGTGGCACTTTTGGGGGAGGCTTTGAGGGTGTGGCCTTGCTGGAGGGAGTGAGTTACTAGGGAAGGAATTTGAGAGTAAAAAAACCTTGCCTACAGTCTGCTTCTTGCTTGCAGTTGAGAACTTGCTTCTCAGTTTTCTGCATTGGCTGCATGCCTGTCCCTCGCTCCTCTGCTCCTCCACCATTATGTATTCTAAACCGTAAGCCGGAATAAACTTTTGTGAATTGCTCCCAGTCACAGTGTCTTTATCACACCAAGAGAACAGTGACGAATACACCAGCTGAGGTGACCAGAGCAGTCAGGCCAACCTCTCAAAGCATTTGGAGGGCAGAGGGACATCAGAACCACGGGGATGTGGTCCCAGCTTTGTCTTCATTACTGTTTCCCTCTCAGTTCATAGAGCAGCCTTATCCCCAAACGTAACATTCCAAAGAGGTGGTATCTCTCCAGCTGAGGACATAGGAACAAATCCCTCATCTGCCAGCTGTGACACAGCAGCCTGGGGACACACTCTTGTCAGTGAAAACAACCCAACTGACTGTAGATCTTTTTACGCCAATGCCGGGAGCCAGAGTCCCTCTGCCAAGGCAGTAAAGTGCAACCCTTGTTTGCAGCTGCCAACAACTGGAATCCAGTAGGCTCAGCAGAGAGGAGAGCCAGGGCCTTCACCTTCTACATCCCCTATCTCCTTCTACCTTCTTTTTAAAAGAGGAAGAGCCAGCAAACAGGCTTATGTGCTCCACAACCCTGTGCAAAGCAGGTCCAGTCACCTCCCAAATGTGTCCAGGACACCCTCCCTGATCTTGCAATGCCTGCAAGAACTCATTCTAATTCCACTTGCAGGACAGCTCAGAGAGCCCAAGTGGGGACTTTGCCTCTATCTACTTGTACTTGGGAGTTTACTGTCTATAGCTCACATCCCTTCAAATATGAGAACCAGCCATTTCACAGAAGAACAGAAACAGAGAGAGGCAGAAGAAAAATTGAAAGGAGACAAGAAAAATGCAACCTCATATAAACACACACAAACATTTGTACAGTAAGTCAGTGCGTGGGGAAGAGAAAAGGTTAGCTTGGCAGATTTCTTCTTTCTCAACAAGGCTTATTGAATCTCATGTGCCAGGTCCTTTTCTGACTGTCTCCCCAGGTCACTCTGCACAACCAGGACTCATGGCACAGACCTCATCAATGCAGACATCTCTAGGATACTTTGTGATTGTTGTTCCCATAGCAACTGCTTTCCAGTCTCTAGAGGACCAAGTTCAGCCAGACTTCCTCCGTGGATGGTCAGCATCTCTTGCAAAGGCTGTGATGGCCACAATTAGAGTGTTTTGTGCCCAGCTGGAGGCTCAGGAAGAGCCCAGAAGTCCCCAGTCCCTTTCCAGCTCTGGAAAACCTTCTCAGTCCAGTTTCCTCATGCCGGGCAGAAACAAAGAGCTCCTGCCCAGCTTAGGCCTGTACACCACTGTGAGAAACAGGGAGGTGCGGGATGTCATCTAGAGGTTCGAAGGAAAGGATTTCATGATTCTGTGCTAGTTTCTGATATATCGCAGAACCTTTATAGTACAAAACCCACTGTCAACCATAAAGAATATTAATTAAGGCTATAGATATTTGAAGAGTAGGCATAAAACAACTCTTAAACAATCATTTTCTTTTATTAATAAAAATAATATAAGGTCTTGGGTGGGAACAAAATATTATACTCAACTCTCACAGATACTATCTCCCAACCCTAGATCACCTAGTATACTATGAAGAATGTAGACAGTGTACTCAGGGGAGCCTCCACAGGGAATGGGATGGGTCAGAAAAAAAAAAAACACTTAACAAAGAATCATTACGGAGATGTTGCCTGAGCTAGTGCAAGTGATGGTGACAGATGTGGTGGAGATGATGGTAATGGCAGGTGATGATAAGAGCAGTGAAGATGGTGATGGAGATGGTGGTGGTGATGATGGTGGCAGTGATGATAGCCATGGCCGTGGAGTTGATGATGATGGAGATGATGTAGCAGAAGTAAGAAATGTAAGTCATGTACAATAACGGGATACTGCAAAACAAGGGCTTCGAATACAGTTCAGTTGGAGAGTATACTCTTAGGACACTTAAGGCCCCAAGTTCAATCCCCAGCAACAATAACAATGAGAAGTTAAAATAATCTAGCTCAAGAATTCAGTAAAAGAACCACAAACTAGTTCAGCCCTTCTGTGTCTGCCTTCCCATTGCACCCAGAGAAGAAACCCTACAAATGTCAGATCATAAAGATAAATTATTTACATCTCCAGGTACCAGAGCCATGTCAGGATTTAAACTAAGATTCAGAAATCTCCAGACAGAAGTTGGCCCTTATCCCTTCCAGACATCACGGGGAAGCAGCTTGCCGCTTGCCGACGCACTTACTCTCTCCTTGCTATTGAAGACACTTTTCTGATGATCCTGACACCTTTTCCTTCTGACCCACAGGACACTAAATCATTAAGACTCAAGGAAAACCAACGGAATATGAAAGGGAGGAAAGTAAACAAATATGAAGGAAGTGTCTGCAAAATTTGCCTCTGTTGATTACATCATTGATTAGAGAGCTTCCACCAACATCCACTCATTCATTCATTCATTCATTGAGTCAACGAGTACTTTGGTCACTCCTCAATCATTCACATAATTCTTCCTAGCATTACGTGCAAGATCTGGAGAAAAGTGGGAAGCCAAAGACTCCCATCTTTCTCTCAGGAACCTAGACTCTGTAAGATTCACTTGTCTCTCTTTACCCAGTACAGTGACAGCCTTGATATTGTAGCTTTATAGTCTTGACAGCAGGGCGTGGTTTGTTTTCCAGCTTTGCTCCTCTCATTCAACATCATGTTGCTACTCGGAGTCTTCGGATTTTCCACAGAAACTTTAAAATTAGTTTCTTGGTAACCACAAGACAACTTTCTGGGGTTTTGATTGAGATTATATTGAGCCCAGAGAGAAATGTGAAAAGAACTAACATCTTGACAATAAGGACTATTTATGTCCAAGAATACAGTCAGTCTCGGCATTTATTTGGTTTTTGCTTGATTCAATTAATGTTGTACATATTTAGCTTTACAGATAACCATTGCATTTAGGGTGCTCATGTAAATAATACTAAATATTTAATTTTAAATTCCATTTAAGTTTTAAATTTTTAATTGATGGGGGTATATAAAATGCTAACTTTTGCATATCAACCTTGTTCAGATAACACTCTAGTTCCAGAAGTGGTTTTCCATATCATAAGTTTTCTACATAGATTTTTCTTCCTTTCCAATCTGTTTACTTTTAATTTACTCTTTTTTTATTGCGCCCTTATGGCATTAGAGTTTATAGTAGCATTTTAAAAAGTACTATGAACTATGTACCTAGTCTTAGTGAAAAAAGACTCAAGTGTCTACCACTAAGTATAAGATCGGCTTTTTTGCCGATATTTGTTTTGGGGGGATGCTCCCCTCTATTCTTAGTTTTCTAAGAATTTTTTTTCTTAAACCATAGTTTCCTCCTACACCTCTTGGTAGGATCATGTGGGGTTTTTCAGTCTTCTCGTGAGATAGATTATAGTTATTGACGTCTGACTATTAAAGCAGTCTTACGTTCCTAGGACCAATTTTATCTGGTTATGGTTTATAATTGATGTTTACATATTATTGGATTTGATTTGACAAGATTCAGTACAGTGATTTTGAACCTATGGTCGCGAGAGACATATAGTCTCTCACATTTTCTATCGGTTTTCTTTTCATACAAGCCTTTCCAACATCAGTGCAAGCCTGGCTTTGTGGAGCTAGACAGAAGTATTGCCTCTGCTACTGTGCTCTAAGACTGTGGAGAATGACTTGATGTCTTCTATATAGGGCTGGTAGGATTGTCTGACAAACCCGTTGGGGTCTTGTACTTTTTCTGTTGAAAGACTTTTCATTACTGATTCAATTTCTACATGAGACACAGCCCATTCAGATTATTTGTTTCTTCTGTGTGAGTTTCTACACTGTGTGTCCTTTAAAATATTGCTCTTTATTACCTGGACTATTGGGTATTTGTATACACGGCGCTGTCTATGGTGATTTTAAAATTAACCTTTTGTTGCCTGTGAGATCTGTAATGATGTCCCATCTTTTATCATCGGTATTGGCAATTTACATCAACTCTTTTTGGACTTATTAATATTATTCATGTATTCAAAGAGCTAGGGCTTATTTGTTTGTTTCATTGATCTCTCTTAAATGACTTCCTTTTTTTTTATTTTTCACTGATGTAGACTCTAATTCCAATAGTTTGTTTTCTTCTTCCTCTGTGTTCTACTTTTCTAGTAGAACTTTATTCTACTTTTCTAGTGTCTAAAATGATGTCTTAGTCAGGATTTCTATTCCTGTGAAGAAATACCATGACTATGGCACCTCTTATAAAGGAAAACATTATTTGGGTGGCTTACAGCTTCAGAGGTTTAGCCCATTATCATCGTGGTGGGCATGGCTGCATACAGGCAGACATAGTGCTGGAGAAGCAGCTGAGAGACCTACATCTTCACCTGAAGGCAACAGGAAGTGAATTGTCTGTGACGCTGGGAGTGGCTTGAGCATAGGCGACCTCAACGCCCGGCCCCACAATGAAACACTTCCTCCAACAAGGCCACACTTCCTCCAACAAGGCCACACTTCCTCCAACAAGGCCATACTTGCTAATAATGCAACTCTCTATGAGCTTATGAGACCCGATTACATTCAAACTACCATAAATGGAAACTTAGATGATTGCATTCACTCCTAAAACATCTCCTTGCTAAGCACTATTTGGCTGTATCCTTGAAACCTTTGACAATTTGTGCTTCATTTCCTCTTAGTTAAAAACATTTTGAAAGTTCTTCTGTACCCTGTGAGTTGCTAAAGAAGTATGCTTAAAACCTCAACAGATACAAAAATTTGAAATCATACTATGTATGTTATTGGATTGCCTTGGCTTAAAGTTAGAATTCAACAGCAACACTAATTTCAGAAAGCTCACAAACACATGGAAATTGAACAATGCTTACCTAAATTGCTAACGGTCAAAGAAGAAATAAAGAAATTAAAGTCTTCCTAAAATTCAATGAAAATGACCACAAAACATACAGAAACTTATAGGACACAATGAAAGCAGTGCTAAGAGGAAAGTTCATAGCACTCTATGCCTATATAAAGAAGCTGGAGAAATCCCATACTAACAAGTTAACAGAACACCTGAAAGCTCTAGAACAAAAAGTAGCAAACTCACCCAGGAGGACTAGACAGCAGGAAATAATCAAATTGAGAGCTGAAATCAACAAAATAGAAACAAAGAAAGCAATACAAAGAATCAACGAGAAAAGAGTTGGTTCTTTGAGACAATCAACAAAATAGACAAACTTATATCCAAACTAACCAAAAGGCAAAGATAGGATATCCAAAGTAACAAAATCAGAAATGAAAGGGGGAACGTAACAACAGACAGAGGAAATCCAGAGAATCATCAGGTCATACTTCAAAAACCAGTACTCGCCAGGTGGTGGTGGCCCACACCTTTAGTCCCAGCACTCAGGAGGCAGAGGCAGGCAGAACTCTGTGAGTTCGATACCAGCCTGGGCTACAGAGCTAGTTCCAGGACAGGCTCCAAAGCCACAGAGAAACCCTGTCTCGAAAAACAAAAAACAAAAACAAAACAAAACAAAAAACAACAACAACAAAAAACCAGTACTCCACAAAACTAGAAAACTTAAAGAAAATGAACAGTTTTCTGGATAAATATCACTACCAAAATTGAATCAAGACCAGAGAAAAATAAATTAAATAGACCTCATTTCCTCTTTTCCTCTTTTTCTTGCATCGTTGCTTGAAATTATAAATTGGCCACACAGCTCATCTTTGGTGCTCACTGTGTGTAAGGCAGTGTTGGTCTAGATGACCTCCAATCCAGCATGGACATTCTGTGCAATTTTTAGGTAGATTAATGAAGAGTTGACAGGAATTGGTCCAGGTTCAAGGCTTTGGCCTCTAGCCAGAGCCAGCCAACTTCCAGCAGGAAGTCCTGCCCATCAGAGGAGGAAGCTGCAGGGAGAGGAGAAGGACTCTGCAGAAGTAGGCCATGGCATAGCCTCAAACACCGAAACAAATTCAAGCAGTGTTGATTCCCCGAAAAAAATCTCTTTTCAAGGCTGCCACTTACCGTCCCTGGGACTTCTATTAGATCTTTCTTGGCCAGTCTATGTACACTGATGGTTTCCTGGACACTCTGGTATTGCTGGCATAATGTTTTCTAAGTGGATTTTATTGCCATGAAGATATTAATTGAGTTAGAGGATGTGGTTTCTATTTTGTTTTTTGTTTTTACTTGCCAACAATGAAAATAATTTTTCTCTGTCTTTTGTTGGGGGCAAAACCAAATTTTCTAAAATCTCTGCTCTCTGCTAGCTGTACTTACCATGCTTGAAACAAATGTCTGATTCATGGACCACTTATAAACTCCAAAACCACCACAGTTTTTCCTTTGCTTTGCTTATTATTTCTAGATTCTTGTCAGAGTCTGTTCATTCACCTTGGCCCTTCTCCACTTCCCAGGTCCTGGCTCTACTTACATCTCTGCTTTCTCTGTGACAGTGATGGCTGCCCCTTCCTAGGTTCTTTCCTGGCATCCTACCTAGAGTACCATGAGACCCATCCAGAACCTGACTTCTCTGTATCTGTAAGCCATTCACTCAAGGCCTTGACTGTGTATAGCAATGGTTTCTCGTCAGGACCTCTAACTCACAAATAACACATGAAGACTTAATATCCATTATGAATGTTCAGCCTTAGCTTAGGCTTGTCCCTAACTAGTTCTTAGAACTTAAATTAACCTGTGTTTCTTCATTTACGTTCTGTCACATGGTTCGTTAACTCGTCTCCATACTGCCTGTCCTGCTTCCTCCACATCTAGCTGGTGACTCTGCCTTTCTTCTTCCCAGAGTTCTCTCTCTACCTTGAAGCCCTGCCTATACCTCCTGCCTAGCTATTGGCCATTCAGCTTTTTATAACAACAATCACAGCAATATATTTTCACACAGTGTACAAATATCCCACAACACTTGTATGCAAGTAACACAACAAACCCTCATCCCAACTGAACTCCGTAAGTGTCTCCATCTGTCTGTCTCCTTCATGTCTAGTGAGCATCTCAAACTGCACTGGCTAAACTTAACCCTCAGTGCTCCCAACTGACCTGCCCCTCCAGAAGTTTCCTGAGAGCTGCACCCCCACTGTCAGTCAGTCCAACATCTTTTGTAACTGTCTGAACCTCCTTCTTCTGGACCCTATCCTATTCACTAGCAGAGACTGCTGGTCCCTCCTCCAGACAAAGACTCTCACCACTGTCAACCTCCAATGACAAAGTTGGGTTCAAAATGGACTCTTGGGTGCTCTCATACCTCCCTTCACTTCTCACGATGCAGCAGACAAAGTAAGCCTGTTACAATACACACGAGACAAATTCACTTCTCTACTCTTTCATAGTAACCACCGACTTTGACCTAAATGCCCTGCCAGGACCTGACCTTCGGCTTGCTGTTTTGTTTTGTTTTTCCTTTACATAACGCCTAACAGATTCAGCGTGGCAAATATTTTCTTTACCTTGCGTTTCTCTCATCTAGAACGTCCGGGCCTTGAAGGTAGAAACCGTTTGGTTTGGTGTCAGTTCTCAGCAAGTTAGAATGGTGCAAATCACTTTGATGGATTAATGAGTAGCAGGTGCTCTGTAATGTGAGCCAAAGGATGAGGTTGAGTGAGTGATGAAATCAATTAACGCATGACACATGCCTGCACGGAGCCCTTGGTGTTACAACCTCGGGAACCCAGAAGTTAGCCTCTCTCCTCAGTTAGACTAATGTGAAAGAGGGGTCATTGATGAGAGAATGGCATGATGTTCACTCCCCTTTTAAGCCCAAAGCAAACCCTTGTGGTCCCCAATGGGCTACGGTCTCCCCAGAGCTCATGCTAACGTGACTTCAGAGATGGAGAGGGCGTGTCTTAGTTAGGGCTTCTATTATTGTGATGAAACACCATGCCAAAGCACCTTGGGATAGTAAAGGGTTTATTTGGCTTCCATATCACTGGAAGGAAGTCAGGAACTCAAACTCAAACAGGGCAGAAAGCTGAAGGCAGGAGCGGATGCAGAGCCCATGGAGGAGTGCTGCTTACTGACTTGCTCCTTGATGGTTTGCTTGGTCTGCTTTCTTCTAGAACCCAAGAACACCAGCCCAAGGGTGGCTCCATCCACAATGGGCGGGGCCCTCCCCCTCCCCATCAATCACTAATTAAGAAAATGCCCTACAAACCTGTCTATAAGCCCTCTGATGGAGGCATTTTCTCAATTAAGGCTTCCTCCTCTCCAGTGACTTTGGAGGTAGCTTGAATGTAATTGGACCCCATAAGCTCTTAGGGAGTGGCACTATTAGGAGGTGTGACCTTGTTGAAGCAGGCATGGCCTTGTTGGAGAAAGTGTGTCACTGTGGGGGCAGGCTTTGAGGTCTCCTATGCTCATGCCACACCCAGAGACACGGTTCACTTCTTGTTGCCTATGGATCAAGATGTAGAACTCTCAACTCCTTCTCCAGCACCTTGCCTGCCTGCACGCAGCCATACCAACACTGATGATAATGGAGTGTACCTCTGAAAAGTATAACCACCCCCAATTAAATGTTTTTTCCTTTATAAGCGTTGCTGTGGTTATGGTATCTTTTCACAGCAACAGAAACCCTAAGTAAGACAACTCGAGTTTCTATCACGTTGACATAAAACTACTGGCACAGGGATTGAGACAGAAGTGATTCTGAGCCCCGTCAAATCTAACTGGGAAAGCCGTGAGAGACCAGAAAGGGTTGTCTATGAAGTTGTGAGTGAGATGTGTCCTGGAAGGATAAAGAAAACTCTTCACGTAGGCAAAGATAAAAGAGCATCTGAGGAATGGGACCAGGGAGACAAGACCGCAGTAGACGATTGAAGCACAACCGAGCAGTGACGCACCCAGAGCCCAGAACACAAATCCGAGTCTGGGACACAGAGCTAGAAATGCCAGTAAGGGAGGCTTCCAGCGGCTTTCTTACCATGCCAACACTAACATGTGTGCTCATGTTCTCCAAACTTGCAGGGTTCTGCAGATTAACGGGGTAAGAAAATAACGCCGTATAGACCCGTGAGTGCAGAATCTGAGACAGCTGTGGGGTCCTGTCTGGTCTGGGAGCGGAGGCGGAGGCAGTGCCCACTCTCCTAGTTTGTAGCTAGAAGGGATCAGGAAGTGAAACGGCATACCCTGGGCCACAGAGGAGAGAGCCAGGCAGACAGGAAGGACGAGGCTTTCCTGGGAGAGGAAGAAGAGCTTTCAAAGCCAGGGGTGGAATGATGTGGAGCTGAGTTCCCACCACCCACATTAAATCCTACAAGGGCTGCCCAAATCCTCTCATGACTTCATATGGCAGACTCTTCCTTGTACTTGATCTTCTTTGTGGAGCCGAAGAGGAGCTGGGGGGCCAGCTTTGAGTGTGTCCGATCTGCCTCCTGACTCCCTTCCCAAATATTCTAACAGTAGGAGAAAGAGCATGAACAATTTCTTTGACATTGCCTTCTATATCCTTTAAAAAAAAAAAGCATACATTTGCATTCTGAGCAAAAATGTCAGCATTTGTTTTAATATAAAATCACAGTTCTCTCTTCAAAACTTTTCTGTCATGTTGGTCTTCCAAAGGAAGCTGCATCATCTATGTTCCCTGCCACCTCACCCATGCCACAGCCCCAGGCATGACAGTACCTCAGGGAACTCCTTATAAACGTATGAGGACCCAGACCAGTGAGAGGTGATGTCTTCTGCCTAGGTCATAGCTGGGGAGGGACAATGAATCCTGGAGCAGGAAGACAGCACTTCCTGGACCCAGCACTGGACTTTGCCTATACCTAAGGCTGGACCCAGAGTCTCATCACTCTAGGCCTAGACCCAGGGTCTTTGCCCCTCCTTGACCCCACTGGTTCCATTTGGTGCTGTTAATGTCATCTTCCTGACTGCGTCTTGCCTTCCTCTTTGTCCCGTCCTGGACATTGTCCAGTCCTAGAATCCCTAACACCCTCATTAGAGATCCAGAGGCTCAGAGGGAGAGGGAACTGAGGGAAGGGCCGATCCTATCAGGACAGAAAGTCACATAAATCAGAGCTGTGCACAGCCTGCTTGCCTGCTGGAGCATCTTGGTTCACGCCTGTGAGGACTGGCTCTGGCAGCCTCAGCTCCAAACAACGGTTTATGAGGACTTTGGGGGGATGTTCTTAATTAATTATGTCTTTGCCTCCCGCAGGCACTGGGAAGATCTTCCTAAGAACTGCCTGCAGCAGAGCAGAGGAACCCTCCCTGTCCTAGAAAAGCCTCCGGTGGCTGTCTGTCATCTGTGGCTCCAGCAGTGCCACCCCCACCCTGAGTGGACATACCCAGACTTCCCTCCCACAAGGCAGAGAGCTGCTGTTTGGAAAAAGCCAGAGTCACTCTGCAGTCCCCTGAGCCAGGCTGGGCGACTGCAATAGGAAGGCTAGGAAGCTGATCGGCTCTCTTCAAAACAAACATGATGTGGGCGGTCCCCCTGCCTAAAATCTGTAGGCAGCTACCATTGTTCCCAGGATAAAAACACCTCTCTGCAAAGAGGATTAGGGGTTCAATCTGCCCCCACTGTATCATTCCAGAGTCCACGTGCGTCCCTCTGATCCTGCTGCCCACTCTAGCCACACAGGTCTCTGGATCCTGCTATTTCTCAGCTTTGACCTCCTGAGAGCCACAGTATGCAGGTTCTCAGAATCTGTATGCTCCTTCACAATCACCAAAGACTCACATTTATGTAAACCTTTGTGCTATGTGTCCCTCACATGTTACTGCTATGGGTAGAGTCCACGCTGAAGTCAAAGCTAAGCGACCTTGACCCAGGAACACAATTTAGATTACTCCAACTCCGTGTTCTATCATGGTAACAGTCCAATGGAGGGTTTGCAGTAACAGAACAAGAAAGCCATGAAGACAGTTTTTAAACACAGTGGCAGAAACATCAGCTTACAACAAAATGGGGACATCTCAGCTATGGGCCTCGGATGACTTTGGATGGCGTTCTGCTTTTAGTTGGTGGAACCCAGGGTTCCGTTTCTACATTCCAAATGATTTACTAAATGAATGGTCACCAAGATGTTAGATCGCATACAGAGGAGGGCAATAAATGGCTACTAAGGGAGGCTAGAGATTAGCCCAAGATAATTTGGCCCTGGATTTGCAACATTCTTACCTCTACACAATACTGAAGGTCTCACCAGCCAATCAGCCTTACAGAAGGCTCTGCAGAAGGTATGGTTCTTTCCAGACACTTTCGTTCACACTTTAAAAGAAGAGATCTTAATTGACCAATTAGACAATGAATAAATGCGTGAACTAAAGATCTGGAAAATTCCGACGAAGAACTGGTGAGTGAATGAACATAGATAGCATTTGTTCATGAAGGCCATGGGACACAGGACTTGGTTCTTGGGCCTTAGTGTGCACTTGGGAGCATGTACTTGGCAACCCCACCCCATGGTGCTTCCTGTTCTTCATCTATGCCTTCTCTCCACCATGGTCAACACTGCTCTAAACTCTCCTGGACCCCTCCTTCCCTCATTGGACCCCTCTATTCCAATCACCAACAAATCCTGTCTACTTCTCTCCAAGACACACCAAATCCCATCAGACACATAAAAGCCTAGAGTTTGTCATCAATAAACTATCATAAAGAGAACTTTAAAGGCATACCTTGCAGACCGATGGTGCGATTCAGTTGGTAGAGTGCTTGCCTGGAAAAAAAAAACCCTGGGGTTTGATCCCCAGCACCAAATACACCAGGTGTGGTGGTGGCACACACCTATGACGCCAGCCTGTGGGAGGCAGAGGCAGGAAGATCAGAAGTTTAAGGTCTTTCTTGGATACATCATGAGTTTGAGGCCAGACTGGCCCCTGTAGGGTTTGAATGAGAACAGCCTCTGCCTGTTATATTTCAGTGTTGACTCCTAGTTGGTAGACTAGGAAGGATTAGGAGGTGTGGCTTTTTAGAGATGTCATTGAGAGTGAATTTTGAGGTTTCAAAAGCCCATGTCAGACCCAATCTCTTTCTCTGTTTATCTCTCTGTGTCTCTGCCTTCCCTTCCCCCTCCATCTGATACCTGTAGTTTAGGATGTGAGCTCTCAGCTACTGCCCCAGCACCACGCCTCCCTGCCTCCTGCCATGCTCCCCATCATGATGGCTATGAACTCACCCTCTGAAACTGTAAGCAAGCCTCCAGTTAGACGCTTCCTTCTGTAAGTTGCCTTGGTCATGGTGTCTCTTCAGAGCAGAAGAACAGTAACTAAGACAGACCCTTTCCCCAAAATTTAAAAAACAATTAAAGGATATACCTTAGGGAGGAAGAGGATTGTCTCAGAAGGAAAAATTAAGATGGTAAAGAAACGTGAATCACAGCATCAAAAAGAATCAGGTACTAAGGATAAAATCAGCCAAGCAAATGAAAGACCTATACACTGGAGACTATGAACCACGGATGAAAGAAACTGAAGACATAAACAGGAAGCTATTGCAGACTCAAAGACTGGAAGAATTTATATTGTCAAAATGCTTGGGCTACTCAAGGCAGTCTATAGATTCGGTGTAATCCCTACCAAAATCCCAGTAAGGTTTTGCAAGACATAGAAAAAATAACCCTGAAAGAATTCACGTGGAGAGAAAAAGAGTCCTAGTAGTTGAAAGTGATAGCATGCAGAAATGAGGACGCTGAAGGTATCACACTGCCTGACTTCAAAACATATTACAAAGCTATAGTAATCAAAATGATATGCTACTATCATAGAAGACTAGATGGATGGAATAGAGTAGAAATGCCAGAAGTAAAGTACTCATATACAGTCAGCTAATTTTCAATAAAGTTACCAAAACTTATACAGTGGGAGATGTCTAGTGTCTTCAATAAATGGTGTTGGGAAAGCTAGATATCCAATTTAAAAAATAATTAGACCCTTACATGCATACAGATGAACTTCAAGTGTCTTAAGGATTTAAATTTAAGACCTAGAACACAGGGGAAACATCACTCACATTTCTTTTATGACATGATGATTTCTTTTAATATGATCAAAATAAGTGTAAGGAGCAAAGGTAAAAATAGACAAATAGGATTGTGTCAATTGAAAATCTGTCTGTGCAGAAAATGAATCAATCAACAAAACAAAAAAGCCAGCCCATGGAATGGGAGGAAACACTCGCTAACCTTGTAAGAACTAAGTCTATATGAAGGGCACATACAACCAGATGGAACATGCTCTGTCTATGGGCAACGATTGGAACAGGTGTTTCCCAATGCAGGTATATAAGTGGCCAAGTGAGCACCATGATGAGCCATCGCCTTAGTCCTATAAAAAATGGCTGTGATCAAGCAATCAAAAGATAGCAGGGATTGGAGGGCACAGAGGAAGTGGAGGATGGTCTATACCGGTGGTGGTAATGTTGGTTGATACAGCCGCTATGGAAATTGCATAGAACTGGCTCAAAATTTAAAAAAAAAAAAAACAGGACTGTGATATGATCCAGCAACCCTTCTGCTCAGTCCATGCCTGAAGAAGAGTTCCTGCTTCCCATGTTCACTGCAGGATTATTGAGTCAATAGACAGTCTTAAGTGTCTTTCAAAGGATGAATGAATAAAGGCAGAGCTCTATGGCCCATGCGTGTCTTTATGCCAGGATCACAGCATTTTCACTGCTGTTCCGGAACATCTCAGGAAGTCTGCTTCCAGCCTTCCCTCACACCAATGAATGTTGGAAAAGCTGTTCAGCCTTAAAGAGGAGGAATGGGAGGGCCGAAGAGGTGGTTCAGAGAGTAAAGCCATTGTCGTGTATGATGATGAGGATATCTCCATAACTCACTCAAAACCTGGTGCACACCTAAGTCATCCCAGGATGGCATGAAGCTCCCAGGTCACCTAGCCTGGCCTGTATGGCACCAAACAGTCAGAGACTGTCTCAAACAAGGTAGAAGGCTAAATTGACACCCTGGGCTGTCCTCTGACCTTGAGACACATTCTGTGACATGTGGACACCCACATTCATGCAAACAAATATACGCTAAGATTTTTTTTTAAAAAAATTATAAAAAACTAAAATCCTTGGGATTCGCGAAAACATGATTGAGTCTGCCAGTAATAATATTAAGTGATAAAAACCAGTCTCCAAAACACAAACATTTCATGCTTCCCATCCATGCATCTTAAACAACTGGACTCACAGAAATAGAAAATCGGAGGGTAGTTATGAGGGATCTGGAGCTAGGGAACCATGAAACTGTTGGTGACAGGGCACAAACTTGTAACCCTGATGTTTCCACCTTTGTATTTTAAAATGATCGTTATGGCTTTCTTGTTCTGTAACTGTAAACCCTTCATTAGACTGTTACCATGATAGAATGTGGAATTTCGAGTAATCTAAATGGTGTTCCTGGGTCAAAGCCGTTCATATTTAGCTTCAGAATGAACTGTCCATTTGAGTTGGGAATTGTGTTTTTGAGTTGCCAGGCAACATGTGAGCTGGTGGCTGTGAAAATGAACGAACCCTGCGTGGACTCCACCCATGAGGCTTTTTTAAATATCAGGGAGTCAGTTAACGATGGTGAAGCATTAAGCTGACTGGGAAAAAAATAACTTTGATCTTGTATGAACTAGTAAAGAAGCAGCGAACACACAAACCAGACCCGGCAGAATTGTAAGGAATGACTGGACAATTTGTTTTGTTTCCCTTATAGCAGAAGTTTCGATGTGCTTCTGTGAAACTTACACATCAAAGAGAATAAAGCTTGTGAAGGCTATAGAAGATCTAACAGCACCGTGACAGCTTGGTGTCTTTGTTTCTGTTTTTCGACAGGGCATCTCTGTGTCTCCCAGGCTGGCCTGGAACTCACCGCGTCTCCCCATTCTCATCCAACCCTCAATCTTCCTGCTTCAGCCTCCCCAGTGATGCAATTAAAGTGTGTGCCACCACATCCAGCAGCAGCTTATTCTAGTGGATGTAGGTGGAGCTCTAGATTAAGAATAAAACCCAACACACATAATGAAATTTATTTTAGAGCATATAAGAAGTGGTGTCTGTAAAACTGACCTTAAAGTAGAAGTTAATAAATAAGTCTGGACATAGTTCAAAGAATCCGTGTATTTCTATGCCATATTTTATTACTAATGCTGGCAAGGCGACTCTGTGGTTAAGAACACTTGCTGCCTTTACGAAGGACCCTTGTTTGATTCCTGGCACCCACATCAAGAGGCTGATAATGGTCTGTAACTCCAGGTCCAGGACATCTGACACCCTCTTCTGGCCTCCGTGGGTATCAGGAGATACCATACAAAGATGCAGGTCCTATCACATATGCATAAAATAAAATAAATAAAACTTTTTACAAAAGATTGCAGAGCATGAAGAGAGGTACACAGAAGCGATTCTGGAGACGTGGGGCTCGTTGCTACTTTTCCTTCAATCCCTCCCCCTTACACGGCTCAGTGGTTTATATATTTACTCAGTAAGCGTCGGCTCTGCTTCTACAGACATCAGTGAAGGGAAGCTAAGAAGCCCTGCAGTACTGTGGAAGGTTGTGCTTGGCGGCTGACAGCTGCGAAGTGGGGATCCTGAGCCGTTCTGATCTGTTTGCAACTGCTGCAAAGCAAGGGCTGCCCAGAACGTTAAGTTAATGCCCCGGCAGCTGGAACACTGCAAGCTACAAATTTTCCATTGATCATGGTCAGAAGCACAGACAATTGTCACCTGCTTACAGCAATGGCAGTACGGGAGTCCTTCCAATCAAAGCAGGAGGCAGCATTGCTGGATATTTTCTTGTCTTTCTTGGATTTCTGCCTCAAATTGGATTTTCTAGTCTCTCTTTCATTGGGAAAAGTTTCTACTCCATTCTGTCCACTGGAAAGTGGGATGTCTCAGAAAGCCAAAAGGAAATATATATCTAGATATAGAGATGTGTGTATGTGTCTATATATATTATTTATTAAATATATTTATGGATATATTTAAATATATATTAAATATATATGGATATATATATATATATAAAGCAACCATATCAAAGGATGTGGAGAAAACAAAAACCATTTCCTGGAGCAAATCTGAAGCGGCACTGTAAGACCAAAAGCCTCCGGAGTGTCCCCAGGTTTACGGCAACAGAGCACTGTGGTGTGATTCAGGATAGGTTCTGTCTTTAGTTCCTAGTTGCCTGGGTTAGCAGCTGGTATCAGGTAAGTTTTACATATTTCTACATATCTGTATTTCTCATCACCGGCTGTCTAACTCTCCTATCCCATTTCCTTGCAGAGGAACGATGCCACTCATTCCTCAATTGTAGGGTTGAGTTTTAAGAACATGGATCAGCATGGGGGGTTTTAAATCGGACCTACATCCTGGCCCCTGTTTATCCTGAAATATAACACTTGCTGTCCTTTATTTACTGGACTTCCTGGCTATGTAAGACAGTTTAATTACAGCGCCATCATAGGCTATATTAGATACCACTCTTCTTCTGGTTAAAAATAGTGTGTGCAATGCGACTGGCTGCTGTATCTGGGCAGACGCCACTGTCAGGGAGATGCGAACCAGGAAAGAGAGATACATCTGCTGATCATCGCAGCCCACTGTACAGCCTTGCAAATGGCACTGCTCGAGTTAGCATGGTAGCGATGATTCACACGGTCTCCCTCCACCTTCAGAAAACAAGTATATTTAACCAAGAATGATTTTCACATGAGCATGTGCTACAGCGCCTGGCTTGCTAAGCTCTGGAGCAGGGTACAGAAAACAGGAATCGAGGCCCAGCTTTGGTTACAACAACCACCTCTCCCCAAAGCTGCTCCGTTACTCATTCACAGACGGAGCTCCACGGGTTGGGCTTGGTCCCTGGGGGAACTTACTAAATGACCAACCTAAAAACACTGACAATTTATAGATCTGAGAAATGCATGCCCTGCCCACACGTGTGGCTTTGTATAGTTGTGCTTTAGGGCACACTCAAGATACTTGGACCATGTACAAACCTGCACTGATACATCTCTGAACAGAAGCCATTAGCTACCTTCTTTGAAGATAAAATTAAGAGCATCCTTTAGAATGCCTGCTCTACAGACCAGGACTACACACTTTGGATCTTCCCTTTCGTTATTTGTAACAGTCGATGGCTTAGGCTAGTCTCTAGTGCTAACTTCAGATGTAAAACCTGGAAGAAACCAAGGGGATTACTCTTTAAAATAGCATCTATGAATGAGTTTCCTTCTGGATTAAAAACATAACTAAATGTTTACTATAAAAATATCGTTGAAAACAGAAAACTAGGAAGAGAAAAATATGTCATCCATAATCTTTCTATGTCTGTCTTTTTAGATGGGTATTAACAGTTAATATTAAATCACAAATATATATAATGTATTATCATATATAATATACATATTATATATATAACAACCTGCAAATTTTCATTTCATGTATTATAACCATTTTCTCAAATTAGTAAATATTGTCTGAAATACACATTTTCATAGCTATAAGTATTATAACATATGAATGCACATTAGTGTTTAAGATATATCCAAATATGTGTTACTCTTCTACACAGTCCCACGATGATAATCCACCTCTCCACAGACCCAAAAGCGATGGAACCAATCTACAATGGATGAATCAAATGTTTTAAATTATCCACTGGTATAAATCCCAAAGCCATAAATGCCTTTGTATGAAGAACCATCTTTGCATTCTTGTCTGTGTTTATTAATTATTTAATATATTATTGAATTCAATTTTCTAGCACTATATTTTATTTACAATGCCTACATGAGTTGTTCTTAAAGCCCACAAAGAACGCTACACACAAAAAGGAGAGAGCCGTCTTGGAGAAGGTAATACAAGCCAATGGCATTAGGTCATACAGTGAAGTAGTCTCAGGACCCCCTGCATTAATACTGTGTCTGGTGCAGGTCCTCTGAAGAATGCAAGACCAAAGTTATTCGATTGGCATTGGGATTAGAGCAACTGTTCCATTATCGAGTGCAAACTCCCGCTATAAATAACCTGGCAGTATCCATCTGCATGGGATGCTGGTAAGAAGGAAACGTGCAAAGGAAAGACCAAAATAGACCTGGGATCCATCTGGTGCATCCTTTCCATGTAGCCCCTAACAGATGGTCCAAATTCCCAAGATATACCTGCCTAATGCCATTGTCTGGCAGACACTGGGGTAGGATTCCTTCCAGCAAATGGCCTGTCCAAAGAGAAAATAATAAAAGGAAAGCCAGTCACTAGTTCCTTGAACACCTGACATGTTCCAGGCACCACTCTGGAAAGCAGGAACCCACTCATGAAGGCAAGAAACAATCCCCTGAGCTCATGGTCTAAAGGCAGCTATTGATCTCCCTTCCCGTTTCATCAGCTTTTCTTTTGTCTTGTTCTCCTGGCTTTCGTCTGTCTCCTAGCCACACTTCTCAGACAAAGTGGCCTGCCTTTCACTGTGCTTGAGTAACTGTCCCCAAAGGCCCAATTACTAAACGCCTGTGACACTAAGAAGTAGTGGAACCAGCAGCAGGAGAGATCCAGTGAGAGGAGGTTAAGTCACTGGGAATGTATCCTTGAAAGCATGCTGGACCCCAGTGGGAGGAAGTTAAGTCATTGGGTATCCTTGAAAGCATGCTGGACCCCAGTGGGAGGAAGTTAAGTCATTGGGGTATCCTTGAAGGGCATGTTGGACCCCAGCGGGAGGAAGTTAACTCATTGGGGTACCCATGAAGGGCATGTTGGACCCCAGTGGAGGAAGTCATTGGGGTTGTATCTTTGAAGGTGTGTTGGACCCCAGTAGGAAGAATTTAAGTCACTGGGGTTGTGTCCTTGAAGGTCATCTTGGAGCCCAGCGGGAACAAGTTAAGTCTTTGGGGTGTCTTTGAAGGGCATGTTGGACCCCAGTGGTAGGAAGTTAAGTTGTTGGGGTGTCTTTTAAGAGCATGTTGGACCCCAGGTCCTGCCACTCTTTCCTTCTTAGCTTTATTCCACCATGTGTTCCTCCCCACCAACCCTGAAGCAAATGGGCCAACCAACAAAGAACTGAAACCTCTAAAACCCTGAGCCAGAACAAACCTTGCTTCTAAGTTGATGGACTCAGATGGCCTGTCACAGTGACACAAAGCTGCCTGGCACACACTGATTTCCCCACCCCAACCCTAGGCCAGTCTACAGCCACCAGTCAAATGTCACTGGTCTGCAGTGTCTTCAACTTGATTCTTCATTCATCAGACTTACTGAAGAGTTTTAGAGGTCACAGCTAAGACCTTTCCATCTCTGAATCATCTGGGTAGCCCCAAGGACCTCAACACAAGTGCATTGCTCAGCAACAGCCAGCGAAAGATTTCAGAAGAAGACCATCTTCTCTGGAAACCTCCAGAATTTGGCGTTGTTTTCTCTCCCAGATCCTTTCCCAGAAGGCTAGAAAATCTAATAAAACTCTCCTCAGGAGGTCTGAGGAAGGATGGAATGTGTGTCGACTCAGGTGTGGGCGCCACAGCATTCAGGCAGTACGTTAAAGTCAGAGGGGCTCTTTCCTTCTCGTGAATCTCGCTGGCGTTTGTTAACCCTGAGCACAAGGATGGAGATATATAGAGACAGACAGATAGAAATATATAGCTAAGCCAGCAGATAGAGATAGATGGATGATAGAGGAAGCGAAAACTGGCAGGGAACACCGTGTGCCACAGTGAAGAGATGAAGGATGGAAAAGCAAGACTGATTATAGCACTCAAAGAAGCAAACCCTGAAGTGATCAAACAGAGTCATTGGGGGTACTCGGGAATCAGCATCTTCCCTGGGCATTGGCATAGCTGAGAAGTAATTTTTATTTAATTATTAATTTTATAAACACTTAAAAGAATTGTGTTACAATTATTTATTTATCATTTGCTTGTTTATTTATTTATTCTGTGCACATATGTTTAAATGCAAGCTTGCATTCCACAATGTATGTGCAAGGGTCAGAGGAAACACTGGCTGTAATCATTTGACTCCTTCCCCCATGTCAGGTCAGGGAACCAAACTTGGGGACAAACCAGTAGCAAGAATCTGGTTTTCAGACTTGGGGACAAACGCCTTTACCCACTGAGCCATCTCACCAGCCCTAATTGTTTTGTTTTGTTTTTTAAAAGTAAAGATTCCTCATTTTCAGTGCCTGTGACAAAGAGGTTAAAGAAGGCAGGATGGTCCATGAGTGCTTTTGGCTAAGGGAAATATAGATATACGCCCATATGCACAGAGATTTGAGTTACAGACACAGTAAACAAACAGGGGGCATGAGTCATGCATTTCCACCAAGTTCCAGCTCTGGATACATCTTGAGCTTATGCCCTATAGCAGTGCTGTTGTAGTTGTATAAGATTCCTGCAGAAGTCAAGGAAACCAGCTCCTTCAAATGCCTGGAAACCTGGGGTTCTTGCAGGGAAGGTTTGGAGAACCGAGATGTGAAAGGCAGAGAACTCTCGTTTACCCACTGTCTACATTCTGCCCCCCAGGTGGTGGAGTGTTTTCCAAAGGGTCCCTGAGTGACTGAAAAGCCACTACCTGCCCTCCTGGCAGGTAAACAGAGGGAAGACCGCAAGGACCTGGTGAGCAAGCCACGACTCATGAGGAAATGAATCAGGTGCCTGAGAACTATTATGGCAGTGAGTGTGGTCGTGGTCCTTTATTCAGCCCTGCGGTCAGTCTCAAGGATAAAATCAAGAAAAGTGACCTGTTCCCCAAATTGTAAGAAATATCCCCCTCAGTTTGTCTTCTTATAAAATTGCTAGGTATGGCTTGGACATGGTGGTGCACACCTTTCATCCCAGTACTCAGGAGGCAGAAGCAGGTGGATCTCTGTGAGTTCGAGGCCAACCTGGTCTACACAGTGAGTTCCAGGACAGCCAGGGCTACACAGAGAAACCCTGACTCAAGAAACAAAAACAAAACAAAACACTAGGTGTGGGATTGGCTTTTCTGTTTCCTAGTCTACTTCCTGTGAGATTTCATCTCTACGTTCAGCGCTGTGTATGGTAGGTTGCAGAGCTGAGAGAGTGCAGAACAGCAACCGCCATCAGCATCTCCGTGGCAGTGCTTGCTCCTAGGAAACTCTTTAGCCAGTCTCTGGATCCGTGGAAAGGTCAGCCAGGGTCATGTTCTTCCTTTAGAGGTTGAGGCTCCCATAAGTCCACCTTCCCTGCCCACAAGATTAATAGGATCCATGTCTTGGTATCAAAAGAACAAGGCACCAAATGAGGTAGAGAGAGATGGGCACAAAACAGGTATGAAATGTCATCTATTGGCAAGATGTACAGACAACATCAGACTCTGTTTCCCTTCATGAAAGCTATTTCAATGGCCTGATTGTAGAGAATCACAAGTGTCAATCCTGCTAGTTCACCTTGAAATAAACAAGACTTTCTGGAAGCTGCCTCCACTCGCCTGTCAAAACCATAGCTGTTGAGCGTAGAGCCCTTCACGGGTGGGAAGTCTCTGATGACAGACCCAGGTCCCTCAGCTCTGCGAAGGCTGTCAGCTGAGCTCCCATGTCAGAGCTAAAGATATCCTTAAAGAAAATGGCTCAGCCCTTTCTTTGGCAAGGAGCTGTTGACTGGGTTCCTAATCCATGTAGGGGTGTGTGTAGATCACAGTAATGTGGTCTTTTCTCACTCGGGGATGAGCCTGCCAGCTGTGTGATCTGTGAGCGCAAGCATGGAGGAAGGGACTGATCTATGTCCCATGGTCTGTTCCACATGAGTGTTTGAGTGACTGTCCCTTGAGCTTGAGATGCTAGGCCCCCTTGAAATACATAGAGCCAGAAGAGGCACGCGGGGATTGACTCAGTGGCTTTCCATCGATTCCCAGCTGCAGGTAGCTCGTCTGTCCATGGGACATATTTCTTACAAGAATAGCAAGCATGCATGAAGATGCATAGACCCAGGGCTAAGTGCATTCCTTACAGTGTCTCGTTCCTCATGCAGCCATCCAATGAGGCAGGTGCTTCTGCAACCAGCTTTGGAGATGGAAGAGACCATGGGTGGGGAAGGAATGGCTAAAGTAGATGGCACTGCAAGGATTTAAGTCGAGCATTCCAAATCCTATTCTTCCTACTACTGGTCCCAGACATATGCACAGTCTCCAGCCACACAATCCTTCTGAAGCTTTTGTTGGTGAGAGGGAGCTGATACCCAGGTTTGACTAACACACAAAAGTGGCTGAAGGGTGCCCAGAGGGAAGGAAGGAACCAGTAGCACCGTACACTGATCTCAGTTCAGCTCCCTCCCGCATCCAAACCCAGCCTCTGACCCAGGGTAGTCATAGTTCTTCATGAACAAGAAATCATCAAGTCTCCTTAAGAAGGTCTACTCCATATAAACACAATGGAAAGAGAAGTCCCCAGAATGGGGAAATAATAGGTGGGAATAAGGCAGGAAGGAAGGTGTCAACTTCCTACGGAGAGATGGAGGGAAACAGTTGTCCCTGAACACCTCTCTCCTTCCTGGACCTGGGTTACCCCCACTAGATTCTTGCTCTGCAGAGTCTGGCTTTCACTTCCTGTAGTCATACACCCATTTTAAGCTGGAGTCTTTTCGAAGCAAAAATAGCAAAGGGGAAAATTATCTTCCTGGCCTGATTTAAAAATACCACTGAAACTGCAGCCAGTGGGAACATCTATGGCTCCATGTCCAGTGAGAAACTCGTGAGGACTGACTTACAAGGCTTCATAATAACCAAAGGAGACTTTTTAATGGGCTCAAACGTCGCAGAGGCTGGAGTCCACTGTTGCAGTTTAAGACATATACACCGACCTCAAGGACAAAGTGAGAGGATGGGGTGGGCATATTTTGATGGGAGGTTGAGTGGAGTTTAAGTCTGAAGTGAGGGAGTACAGTAGTAAGCACTGATTTGGTGTGGTTCAAAATGAGATATTCAGATGCTTCTCTTGATTTTACTCTTTTTGGGTCCTTGGGTTGAGAACGCCAATTAGGTCCAGAGAGCAGACACATCTCAAGTAGACGGAGTCTGTATTCGCAGTGAGATGGCCTTGATTTTTAGACTCTACTAGATGTCTAGAATTGCCGCAGAGGCCAGCAAAACCCTTCTAGAAGATTCCAGAAATCCAAGGAACAAAATTATCCTTCCTGGTGTTAGCGCCCCAGAACTAACTAGTCTACAAGAAGACAGTGTTAGAGGTAATGAGTGGAGGATGGCAGGGAGACTAAGAGAGCTCAGAGAGGAGCCGCTTGGGGTGAGGGACATGGTGAACCCATACTGTGCTAGCTCTGTGCGCTCCAGTGGCGTCATGCCCATAATTCCTTCCTGTTCTGTTGCTGTGATGAAATAGCATAGCCAAAATCAAAGGAAGGAAAGAGTGGTTTGGGCTGAGAGTTCCAGTGGGGTAGAGTGTGGAAGGCGAGGCCACAGAAGCCAGAAGTAGAGAAATCTCATCTCACCCACGAATGGGAAGTGGGCAAGGCTGTAGCACCTCAAAGTGACCTACAGTGACATAGTTCTTCCAGCAAGTCTCTACCTCCTAAAGGCTCCACAACCTCCCCCCAAACAGCACCACCAACCAAGGACCGGCATTTGCATATATGAGCCTATGGGGACATCCTCATCCAAACCATCACAATGCCAAACTCCCAAAGAAGGTTTGGCGACCTGCCTCTCCCCAGCTACAGGGAGCTCTTGGTGCTTTCTAGGATGAAGAAGGGATGGAGAGTGGGGAAGTCATTTGCCCTGTGACTTCCTGCTTGGGTCTTTCTTGTACCCTCACAAGGACTGTCCTCCCTGAGTCCTACAGGAAGAGAAGAGAAACACTGGACTATTCTGTGGGTGAGAACAACTATAAAGCAAGCAAAGACGTCATTCTGGGAGATCATAATTTAGTTTTCTGGAGTTTTGTTTCATGCCATTTTCCTTCTAGAATCATTTTATTTTCCTAAATATTTCTGAGGGATTTTCTCTGGTAGCATCTGATGTTTGTGCATTATCCTTTGAAAAAAGAACACTGCATCAAAGGGCGAGACACTGGACCACTCATGCCCGGAACTATCTCTTATGCAAAGTTTTCTTCAAAGGGGTCACGTGTATTTCTCCAAAAGGGAGCTTTTCCAAGCGGTGTTCTAGTTCCTAAATTGTTCATGTTGTTTGAAACCAGGCTCCAGGACAGTAGGTTTGTGAGCCAGGTCTCCTGTATCCCTGCCTCAGAGAAGCTTGCGGTCCAAGCTTATAGCTAAACGGTACTTGTAATTCCAATAAACGAGGTAAACATGGGGTGCGGGAGAAGGAATGTTGGGGAGGTCATGAAGACAAACACTGATGTTTGCTCATCCCTTGTATTTTTATGGCTAAGTAACCCAAGTACATAGGAATGTTATTGGCTTTTGTAGAACTTTATTTTACATAGACCTTGTGTGGAAATTAATGGATTAATTCTAGTAAGTTTTTACTGGCTGTCTTAGAGTTTTACAGGTTAACAGACTATATGCAAATCTAATCTTTTTAAAGCCTACATATAATATTTTTTGTCTAACATTTTGGGACAAGAAAAAACAAATGGAAAAGTTAGAAAGAGAGAGATGGCTAGGTTAGTGAAATTCTTGCTGCACAAGCATGATGATGGGCATTCAGAACCCAGTAGCCATGTAAAAATCTGTGCCTGGTTCCAAGCCCTACAATCCCACCACAGGGGAGGCAGACACAGAAAGACCCCTGGGCTTACTGGCCAGCCAGTCTTGTCAAATCAGCAAGTCCCAGGTCCCAGTGAGAAGCTCTGCCTCAAAAACAATAAGATGACAGACTAATTGGTCAGACAGGTGGCACAGACCGGGCAATGATGGCCACTCCTTTAATCCTGGCATTCAGGAGACAGAGGCAGGTGAATCTCTGTGAGTCTGAGACCAGCCTGAGCTACAGAGCAAGTTCCAGGACAGCCAAGGCTACACACAGAGAAACTCTGTCTTGGAAAAAAGAAAAGAAAAGGGAAAAGATTGATGGTACAATGGGTAAGGGAATCTGCTGCCAAACCTGAAGACTTATGTTGATCCCCAAACTGATAAGGTAGAGGAGAGAGCTCCCATAAGAACACAAGTTTATTCTCTGACTTCTCAAGCATGCTGTGGTACTCATGAACGCTCATGTGCATGTGCACACACACACACACACACACACACACACATTTTATTTCCTGCTAGAAAATCTGAATGTCCTTCTTTGTACCCCAAATGCACCTCAATCAATTCTCACACATTACCCACGAGTCTAGCTAGTATACTGTGACTTGGGGAACATGCTTTGGTTCTCCATACTCCTAGCTTTCACCAAAAAAAAAAATTATGGGAGTGAAATAAACCGGAGTCCTCCCTCTCCTTTTATGAAGGAAACCCCCATGATGGCACAATCTGAGTGGGAGCTATCTTCCTGGGTACCACAGGAGGATCCATTTAATTGTCAACTGTGGCCTGTGAACTGTCATTCAATTGCAGATTCACGAAAAAGCCAAATGGTTCTTAGCTTAGCTGGAGCTAGCGTTATGTAAAAGGCAAGAACCAAGCATTCCTAATAGGAAGGATGAGCTCTTCTTTTTCCAAAACTGTAGAGTCTCCAAGGTGAGGGAAACCTTCCCGCATAATCTGTGCTTCCCTCTGAGATGACGCAGCAGGCAGCCACTGCAGAGGATGCCAGTCTGTTCCGGACCAGTTCCTCGGAGCTTCTGCTAGCAGCTCCTAACGTAGGCAGGAAGGCACACGTGGGAAGGGGGTGAACCCTTGAGCTTCTGCGAGAAGGCATAGGGTCTCCCCAAGAATGGTGGAGATGAAGGACAAAGGACTTGAAAAGGTGACATCTATGCATGTGTCAAGGAGAGAAAGGACAGACAGGAAGAAGCATCAGTGCCAAATCCCTTCTCCAAGGCTCAGGTTTCGAAGGGCCTCCCCTCAGGAAGGGTAGGAGAGCTGACCAAGTTCATGAAGTACCAGTCTCTGGCCTCCCACACTGTCTGAGGACTCGCTGACTCTTCAAGGGAGTCCTTCGTTTACCTCCTGGGCATGCCTCAGCTCGTCTGAGGGGTAACGAGCCCATTCTACACCGTTCCTTGTTGGAGATGCCCTTTGTGGTAGAAAAAAATAAGGGCCCCTGCTGTGATCCAGCCACATGAGCCATGAGTATATCAGAAAATAACAGGTGCAGGAGGGGCCCTGCAAGCCACCAGAAGACGACAAAGACCAGCTCCATGCCATGTTTAATGGAACTCTGGCTCCTGGCTGGGGAAAAGGCCTATACTTTGCTAAATTACCCTGCGAAAAACAGCTTCAGGGAGGAAGGGGTTACTTTGACTCACAGGTAGAGGGTGCTTTCCATTGTGGTGGATCAAAAAAGCAGAAGCTTGAAGCAAACAATCACATGACCTCTACAGCCAGGAAGAAGAGAGCAATGATGTCTGTGCTCAGTGAGCCTCCTCCCTCTTATGTAACCTAGGGCCTAAACCCAGAGAATGATGCTACCCTCCTTTGGGGGGGGGTGGGTCTCCCCACCTCAACTAACCTCATCAGGGTACTCACCCACAGACATGCTCAGAAGCTAACCTAGTCTAAGTCCCTCACATACAGCCCTCATGGCTTGCCTCCCAGGTGAGTCCAGACCTTGTCAAGTTAACAGGTAACACTAACCATCGCAATAGCCATGCTCACTAACCAACCTATTCTGGAGGAGTCAACTGTCCTCAGGTCAGCTCTCCAGTCTACTGGCAGGTCTAGAACAGACAGCTTGGGAGATAACATAGCGCATTCATCTCTTTGAGTCTTCTCAAAAATATTTTAGAAGTGGGGCACCTGTGATTCCACTGTTACCAAAGAAAAGATAGAGACTCAAAACGGTGGCTGCAGAATCTGTCAACTGCCAACTCAACCACCATCTCTCCTTTGTCCATCTTTCTAATCAAACCCAGATTTCTCTTTGTATCTAGACTTCCCTGCGTGACCGTGTACTTCAAGAGTCCCATGACCAGCCCAGCAGGAAGGGGGCTCTGTGGCACGTGTTAAGTTGATCGTGATGTCCTTGGCTAGACTGGTTAAGAAGTGATAGATTTCTAGGAAATGAGAAATGTGATATCATCAAAAGAGTTCCAGAAAATCTAAGCATTGTTAAGTCTGCATGGGATTTCTGGAAATTCTAAGACAGTTTTCAGTCATGGGGTTTCTAGGTTAAAAGCCCAGGCTAACCCACTGAGGAAGGCAGACAAGGATAGACACTCGTCTTATACACTGGTGAGTGGCTGAACTCAGTCTCTCTGGGGTTGTTTTAAACCACAACTTATTAATACAGGATAACAAGCCTATACCTGTCTATTTTATGACTGGGCTGGACTTCTCTTTATCGCAACCTCAAACACCCACATGGGCAGAGGAAGAAGATCTCCTGTCTGAGGTTAGCCAGGTGGGAAGTCATAAGTGCAGGTAAAATTCAAGCTCTGGGATTAACGCCATTTTACAGGCTCCTCTGCTGGGGTGGAAAGCAAGGTGAGGGCAACTTCACAGGATCCACTGGGCGCCGCCCTCACAGGCGGACCTCCGTCAGGCGTCTGTCAGCGACCTACTACTAAAAATATATAAAAATCTCCGGGAAAACCATTTTTTAAAGAATACAGAGCAATCCCCTTCTCTCCCTTCAGTATTTCCCTCTCTAAGGCATCACAAACGAGTCTTATTCTGCCCATAGTGTCAAGATAACAGGATTTAATTACCAAATTTATATACCACCAACATGACATAAATGCATTGGCCTGAAATAAAATAGATGCCGTTATTTTAAAAAAGAGAAAAGAAAAGCTGCATCAATATGGTGACAGCAGGCCCTGAGATGACAGTTTTATTTGCTTTATCTCCTTGCAGGAAGCGGTTAAGCTATTTCAAAGAGATTATTGGGTTTTAATGATCCAGGGCATTAAAAGACATCCTCTCAGCAATACTGACATTGTACCTCAGGTACAGAGGTAATAATTCAAGAAATAACAGCCTGACTTTTCCCTCTTCTTTCCTACCTGCCCCCAAAGAAGGGCCTCACCGTGTCTATTCTCCACGTACTGTGGGCTGTTGGCTAGGAGGTCAGGCCATGCTGTTCTGTCCTCCTGCCAGCCCAGGGAGATCCTCCCAAACTGGGACTCGGCTGCAGCTTTCAGTCTCCAGTGGGCACCAACATGGGTGTGGAGACATTGCCTTGAGATCCAGAAGAAGGCTGGGTGGTGGTGGCACACGCTGTTCATCCCAGCACTCGGGAGGCAGAGGCAGGCGGATCTCTGTGAGCTCAAGACCAGCCTGGTCTACAGAGTGAGTCCCAGGAGAGGCCCCAAAGCTACAGAGAAACCCTGTCTCAGAAGAAAAAAAAAATATATATATATATATACATATATATGCGTGTGTGTATACATATATGTGTGTATGTATGTGTATATATATATGAGAGAGATGAGAGAGAGGAGAGAGAGGGGGAGAGAGAGAGAGAGAGAGAGAGAGAGAGAGAGAGAGGAGAGAGAGAGAGATCCAGAGGAAGAAGAAGAGGAGAATGGGAACTTGGGAGACAAGGTAAGAAAATCCGGAAAAGAGGCCCTTAGCTTGGGCTGAAGGGCTCCGTCAACAATGCCTCAAGGCCTCCTCAGCCCTCCAAGGCCTCAGGCTGCCTTAGTCTGGATGAGACCCAAGCTGCAGAATCAGAGCTCTTTTCACTCCCCAAGCTGATGAGCTTCTACAGGCCAGGTGGGAAGATTCCCCAGCTCTGACGACCCCCAGGGAACATGCATCTCAGCCGAAGAAGTGCTTCTGAGGTTCTACATCCTGGACTTTCACAGAAGACCTTTGGAAGAAACAGCAGTCATAACACATGCATGTATGCATGTGGCCGTATGCTGGAGATTTAACCTAGGCAGTAAGCACACACTACTGCTGAGCTACACCTGCGGTGACAATCTAGAGTTTTAAACTTGGAAATTTAAGGTCAAGGCAGTGTCTTCATTTAGCAGAGGCCAGGGAAGGGGAAGTTGAGCTGGGAGGAAATGGAAGAGACAGATGGAGCCAAACCCAGTCCCCTCTCTGGCTGCTCCTGGATTCCTCTTGAGGGGAATATCAGTCCTGGAAAGGGTGATCTTTGAACTTCAGGCCTCCAGACCAGCAACCATGCCAGTCAGTTCCTTGCCCTGCTCGGGTATGCATGAGTGATGCCCTCTTCCCAGATGGCGATTTCTCTTACGTCTTTGATTTGATCTACATTCCAAATCAAGTCAGAAGTGACTTAGTGTCCATATAAGCCACAAGCTCCTGATGTCATATACAAGAGTACCACTCTAGAGATGTTTCCGTGGAAACACGAAGAAAATAACAACTTGGTTAACCATTTTCCTAATAACCATTTTGATGCATAGCTGAGTTTTGCAGTTCTGAGTACCGTGTTTGGATACAGCTTCAAAGATCATGACCATTTGGGACAATTTTACCAGTTAGCACGGAGAGGGCCTTGGTTCTTGTCCTCTGGGACATTTCTGGGGCAAGCAGCTCAGAGAGTTCACCCAAAGTCTCAATCTTCTGGGAGTTCAGAACACCAGCATCTGGGATGTTCCATGTGCTCAGCCCAGGGCAGCCTGAGGCATAGTGTCTGTAAGCAGATTCTATGGTCATTGCAGGGAATAAGGAGAAATGCAGTTTGGAGTCTGGGAAAGAGGGAGCTGTTCCCTTGTCCCAAAGGCACTGGGAACTTCCTGGGCATACAGGTGGCAGGTAAGGTCACTTCTGCAGAAATGAGAGGCTCCTGTAGACCAGGAGGCTAGGGAGTACTACAGGCACTAGATCTGTAAAAGCCAGAGAAATAAACTGTTGTTTGCTACGTTACTGCTATTCAGAACTTTACGTCCTTCAAAGGCCCATGTATTAGATGAAGGCTTCACAACCATTTTGACGCTATTGGTAGATAGGAGAAACCTTTAAGAAGTGGGGCCTGGGGCTGAAGAGATGCTGACTCTGTTAAGAATACCAGCTGTTCTCCCAGAGAACCTGAGCTGGGATCTCAACACCCACTTACATCCAAGGGCTCAAAACAGCTTGTAACTCCAGCTCAGAGAAATCCGATACCAATGTGGTAGTTTGAAAATAAATGACCACCAAAGGAAGTGACACTGTTAGGCACTGCTTTGTTGGAGTAGGTATAACCTTGTTGGAGGACATGTGTCACTATGGAGGCAGGCCTTGAGGTCTCATACGCTCAAGCCATACCCAGTGTCTCAGACCACTTCCTGTTGCCTGTGCATCAGAATGTAAGCACTCTCAGCTCCTTCTCCAGGACCATGCCTGCCTACATACTGCCTTGCTTCCTGCCATAAACTTCTGAACTGCAAGTGAGCCACCACAATTAAATCTTTTCCTTTATAAGAATTGCCGTGGTCATGGTGTCTCTTCACATCAATAGAAACCCTAAGACAACCGCCTTCTGGCCTATACAGGCACCTGCACACACATTTGCATACTGGCCAACAAACAGGCATATAAATTAAAAAGATAATTTGTCTTTAAAAAAAAAGAGAATAAGGTGGGGCTTGGTGGGAGGTCCTTAAGTTCCTGGAGGAGGCATTCCTTGAAAAGGGTTATAGGGCAGAGAGATGACCCAGTGGTTAAGAGCACTGGTTATTCTTGCAGAGGATCTGGGTTCAGTTCCCAGATGGTTGCTAACGGTCACCCATACCTCCAGTTCCAGAGGATACCACCCCTTCTAATATTAGATATGCACACGGCCCATATGCATACATGCAGGCAAGCACTCGCACACATTAAATAAAACAATGTTAAATCTAAAAATAAATAAGTGAGAAGAATTGCAGGACCCTGGTTGGTCCTCTCTTGTTCAGAGTGTAGCCATATGAAATAAACGGCTCGTCCACCCCACGTTCCTCACCGTGACGGACTGCCTCAACACAGGCCTGAAGCGACAGGGCCAATCATCCATAGCCTTACATCTCCAAATCGTGAGCCCAGGCAAGCCTTGTCTGTTTACATGATGGTTATCTCGGGTATTTTGTTACAGTAGTGGGAACTGACCAGTGCGATTAGTAAGGGCACATCCCTAAATCGTGTTTACCGTGCAGATACAGAGACGGAACAATTCTCAAAAAGGTTAGATAGTGAGCACTCAGCTACAGCGGAACAGGGGGAAAAAAAGAAAAGAAATCCAGTTGTAGGGAAAAAAATCCTTTTAGAGACGCAATCCATCTCATCCCAGCTCTTTAACGTAGAGACTGCGCTGTCTGGGGCAAACTCTTCCGTCTCCCCAGGCCTCACTTCTCACAGCTGTGAAGAGAGGGTCACAATAGGCATCCTTTTCTGAGTGGAAGGGAGCCTGCATCTGGCAAATTAAACAAATGATAGCTACAATCACCATTGATTTGTTCCTCATACCTCCTGGGAGTGCTCTGAACCTAAGAGGGGCTGGAGCAGGAAGCCCCAAAGCTACAGCTTTTCATCTGATCAGCATCTCAGTAGAGACCACGTTTGTGGCACCACCAGGGTCTCAGGTAAGAGTGAGGTTTGGTCTGAGCAGCCTGGAAACAAAAGGCCCAGGAAGGAGAGCATCACACAGAATTTTTGGCTAGGTCTCAGAAGAGGAAGCTGCCGACTACGCTGTCCCAGAGGGTAGGCTGGAGTCCACGGAAGCAGGGAGCCCAGAGCAGCTCCAGGAAGTCTACTTCTGTAGAGAAGGTGGGTCAAGAGCAGAAGGTGCTTCCCAGAAAGGCTTTGCACTCCCGTCTCATAGGTCCTTTTGTGTAGGGGTGTGCATGTGCATGTGCGTGTGCGTGTGCGTGTGCATGTGTGTGTGTGTGTGTGTGTGTGTGGTGAGCTACTGGGCTTCCTTTTCAGGGGTATGTTCAAACCCAAGCCACATGACCAAACGCTGATGAGAGGCACTAGTGCTGGACAATGCTAGAACCAGGAAGCTCACTCCTGAAATGTGATTACTCACAACTCAAAGATCAGCGCTAAAGGCTTAACACACAACAGCTGACGTCAGCCCCCAGCCCCAACACAAGGCAGACACTGCTTGAAACTCCATTTTGCAGAAGAGAAAGCTGAGGACGGCCTCAATCCTTCTCTTGTTGCTGTCGCAAAATGCCTGGTGCTAAGCACTTTATAAAGAAAAGAGGTTAATTTAACCCACAGGTGGGGGACTGACATTCAAAGGTGAGGTGGCTCCCACTGGTCACCTCTAGTGAGGACCTCCCAGCTATGTAGACAGCATCACATAACGAGAGTGCGCACGAGAGGAAGGCAGATGGTCTGGTCCTCGAAATTTGTTTTCAGAGTAACGAGTCCACTCATGCAGAGACCTGGACCACTCTGGGACACTAGGATCAGTTGTTCCTCAAAAGCAGTCATGACCTCATCACCTGTGACTAGACCTACCTCTTAGGGATTGCTTACCTTGCAATACCACTGCACTAGGGAGCAAGGTTCTATCTAGCACAGGAGCCTGTAGACAACACTCAAACTACCAAGTGACAGTAGCCTCTCACCCACTGAGCCAGAATCCTTATTGAGGCAGAGCCTCTGACCCTATGAGCTAACCACTGTGCTGCATCCTCCAGCCATTCTTTAACCCTTGGTCCTGCATTCGTGAAGCCCTGGTCCTGGTCTCTGATGACAAGGATGGGGACATGGGGACCTGAGAAGCCAGTAGGTACCAGGACAGCCAGGATGGGGGGGGCTGAGGAGCAGGGCATAATCACTTAATTATGACATCGGATGCAGTCTAGAAGTGTCTCGGCCATTCTGACTGGCTGGTGGTTTTACCTGCCTGTTGTTTTCTGTGTGTAACAGACACTGGATCTCTTCAGCACCTGCCAGCTACACGTCCTGTGTGTGTCTTCCCTGCATATCCAGCCTCTCATTTGGCGGAGTTATGCCAGCCACCCACTCCCTAAGTCCCTAGTTTCTGGTCCTCAGCTGCCCTTCTCTAGCCTGGCGGGGGTGTCTCCCTCCCCCCCACACCCCGCTTCCATACAGGGATCTGAGTCATTGACAGGGAGTGGGTGAGAAGAAACAGAGAAAGCAAAATCAAAACCTAAAAACTCCCGAGGGCAGTAACAATTAATATTTAACTTGAAATTTCCTGGGAACAGATAGTGCAGGCTATTCATGTGCAAATCAGATGCAAATCAGATGCAAACATTCTCCACACTGGCCCCATCATTATTCTGTAAACCTGCAGGGCAGCTCTGAGGGCAACCAGAGAGTCCTCACACCCTAAACCTGCTCCAGATGCACAAGACCCCAAAACAGGACCTGACAGGGCTCCAGGAGACATCATTCAGGGGACACCAGAATCCTGACATCAGAAAATCCCTTCCAATTCTTAAGGTCATGTGTCTCCTGCCAAGGACAGAGTTCCTTGTTCCTCCCCAGAATTTCTACCTGAGGGTGACCCTTGGCCTCCTGCTGACTATGCTCACTTCTCTACACCAGCCTCAAAAGTCTAGTAAGCGCTTCCCCTGCTGGCCCTTGAATCTGCTCTGTCTACCATCCTGCCTGCCCTACCCTTCCCTCTGATGGCCCTCTCAGGCCCAGGGTCAGGCATAGCCAGTATGGGCCAAGGTCAGCCTCACCGGACACACACAAAGCAGAAGAAGTACGGATCTTTCTGGATCAGCATGATAGAGACTGTCTGTCTGCATCTGGCGCCCAACATGGGGCTCAAATCCACAACCCTGAGATTAAGAGTCTCATGTTCTACCAACTGAGCTGGCTGGGCTTGTCTCAAGTCCTAGCTAGAGTAGTCTGTCAGGCTGGATCACCAGAGAGGGTGATGTGATGCTGTTTCTGGGGTCTCTTTTCTTCTCCTTTCTCATTTCACACTTATTTCCACTGGCCAACTTTACTCCATCACATCTTCTGTTGGACTGACCCAGCCCCTGACATTCGCCATGACTGGTCAGCACCCTCACAGCAAACTTCAGGTTTCTGTTTCCAAATTACAGGGAAAGAATTTCAATTTGTGCATTGTTTGTCCAGATATCATGTGACTTACTGCAACAAGGAGGAAGTACCCAAGAAACCATTGGCTCTAACAAAACCAACATTTCTTTCTCTCCTATGAATGTCTGACTATCATGCCATGTGTTCTGTGAGCACATTTAGGACCTCAGGTCTTTTCAACTTTTATTCTGTCATTCTTTTGGTAAGAATTTTGCTCACATGGCTCATACCACATCCCCACTGCAGAGGCGGGACAGAGGTGCTGAGCAAGAATAAAATCAACCCAGTCAGAACAAATTGTATTTATTTGGAGTTAATTAGGATTGCAATCTGGAAGAACACAGATTTACAGAATCCTAGAAAGAAGCTGAATTTCTGATTTTGAGGCTATTGTTAGCTAAAACTTGGCATAGGTGCTGTCAACTTTAGACTATCTTATGGGAACAGAATTGGGTGCAGCAGTGTCTGCCTCTGGGCATGTAAGAAAAGGGGCCCATTGTACAGAATAGCAGAGGTCAGCAATGTTTAAGACAATTGTAGTTTGGTCTATCCAAGTGAATTGTCTGGTTCAAACATTCAGCTGAAGACAAGTCTGAGATTTGCTTAGCAATGACCTCCAGATTTCATTTCAGGTGCCCAGAATCACTGTTGCTCCATTTTTATTATGATTATTGTTATTGTTACTGCCATTCCCATGACCAGAATTTATTTATGGGACTAAGTCTAGTTTCAGAGGAACCCAGAACATGACATTAAATGGCATCGTTGTCAGGTAAACAGCTGGTCATGTCCACTGTCCCTTATACAAGTAGGGCAGTTAACTGTGGTGGCAGGAGGGAAGTAAGGACTATCTCAGGGGCAGAGGAAGCTCACCTGGTACCTGGCACACACCACCCTGACTCCTTATCTGGCCTTGCACTATATACCACAGCTTCCATCTTCTTGGGTAGATAAAACTTCCTGTGGGGAGGCGGAGAAGATGAGCTGTAGCAAAGTGTTGAAAGCCATAGCATGTGCCTCGCATAACTAGCATCAAGTTAAGGAAGGAGTTCACTTGTTAGATCTGAGCATCCAAAGGGGAGATGGCCAGTCCAGGTGCGACTGCTCCGCATGCCACTCAGTTCAGATACTTGGGCAGTCTTCCTTTGTGCTTCTAGTTCTTGGGGAAGTGGTTCTCTGGGTCCCCCACTCATAAAGATGCTGATCCTGTTTTACCTGGGGTAGGACCCAGAAACCTGCTTCTTTCATGCCAGGAAATTTGGGGCTCATAACTGAAGAGCTGCGCACAGAAGAAGTAGCCATGTCTTAGATCATTTCTGAGTACAACCACCAAGCCTGTGCTGGTAAAGATGGGTTTCCTTGGTTTTCCAGGGGCTAGAAGAGGGGATGGTATCTATAGGACAGAACATTACAGTGCAAGTTGTTAGGTCTCAAAATTTAATGTGGAGCATCTCCAGCCCAATGATGACCTCCTTCTCCAGCTTCTGTTAGAACACCAGAGGCCATTTGGGCAGAATCTGTGCCCATCTCAATTACCAAAATGTGCAGACTGATCGGAGTCACTATTAATAGTGCCACTAGGTGTGGCCAAAACCACGCGTGTAAAATGTCTCCTCAGGGGGATAGTTAATCCCCTGAGAACCCAGGTCATCTCAGGCTTGACTTGATGTTGGCTGATCTCCTCAGACATGACCGAGGCAGGGATTGAACACAGATGGCCCAAGTATAACCCTCCCTACTGGTCCTCACTCTCCTACAGCCAGCCCAGTACTTGAATAACACTGACTGAATAGTGTATGATTATAGAAGAAATACACAATCATCCTAAGTGGTTTCTGAAGATATAGGAAGGCACAAAGAAAAACAAAAGTCACCTATAATCCTGCCATCCAGAAATAACCATTATTAACATTTTAGAGTAACACACTACTAGTTTTTCCTATGCATACATTTGCATAAAATTGCATGCATCAAACCTGGATTTCCCCAAATCTCCAGCTCTGTAACCTGCTTGCTCCACTTAACAATATATACCATTTTCCTGCCTCACCAATTCTTCTCTGACAACCTCATCTGTAGTAGCCCGTTGTATCCTAGCAATCGGGTCCACAATGGTTGGCACAGTTTAACCTATTTCTATTTTTTGTTTCGGTTTTACTTTTCAGTTTTGCTATTATAAATCTTATTATGTTAGTAATGGTATTCTCAGAATCGATTCTGAAACACCGAATTCTGAGGTCCTGAAAATACACGTTTTAACGTTTCAGGCACAAGCCACAGAGTTATGGACACCAGTTAACACTTAAAGGGTAAGGTATGGTGAAGATGGGGCCCTGGGTCAAGCTGCAGGGTGTGTGGAGGGTGGAGTTGAACTGGTGTCTTCCCCAGCTTCACCTCTAACCCTCGAAACATTAGGAGAGCCTTGCTTCCCCATCCCCACCTCCCCTAAGCTCCCCCAAGAAATCCCTTTATAACCTACAGATATTTCTCTTCTGTGGTGATATTCAGCTCATTTTAGGAATTCTGTGCAAATCTTTATGTGGCCTAAAGCAATTATTTCTGAAAAACCAGACTTTTGACAGAAGTACATTTAACTTTTTAAAAATAGCATTTTTTTAACTGCATGCTATTATCATTGTTACTTATTCAAATGTGTTGATGGTGGAGTGGGTGGAAGGGTGATGTTGCATTGGCATGGCAACCGGTGACTAATTGAATTCTTCACAGTCCATGATGGCTTCTGTGACTTAGGTGGGGCCAGAAATGGATTTTCCTCCCTCTGTGTGTCATTAGCTTATGGAAGAGAAAAGGTTACCCACTCATGTTCGAGCCCCACTCATGATCAAGCCCTTTCTTATGCTATTTATGATTTCGGTTTGTGACGTCTCGGGCTGGGAGGTTTTAGGGAATTTACTTCCCACGCTGTCAATGTAGGACTCCTGAACTAGGGAGACCCTCTGGGACTGTTTCATTGGTCCTTTCCTGTTTGCCACCTCTTATCAACCTTTCCTCATTTGTTTGTTTGCTTTTGTTTAAGGCTGCTGTGGGGAGGGTTGAGACGGGAGCTCCGTAGCCCAGGCTGGCCTTGAACTCCCCTACCCTCCTACTTCCTGTGCCGCCACACCCGCTCTCTCACCCAGAGGAGGAAAAGGAAGCGGCACTTGCGTGACTTACAAGGATGCAGAGTTCGTGTGGTGAAGGACAACGGTAAACTCTGGAAGCTGACAGTTTAACCACATTGTACCCAAGCTGACTGTAGGAGATAGGGCGAATCCTTCACCCACAAGGATGGGGCACAGCTAAGCACAGACTTTCCTCTCACATTTAGGGCAGATCTTCCAGCTCAACTAACCCCTCACAGGTAGAACCAGAGGCTTGTCTCTTAGGTCATTCTAGAGCCTACCAAGATGACAAGATTCCCTACCCCACCACCCAGAGTCTGTATTTTATTTCTGAAAAACAGTGCTGCCCACACTCAGGCCCCAAGCACAGGAGGCGCCGACTCCATTCTAGCACAAGCATCATGCGTGGAGAGGTGCACACATGAACCGAGCTGATCCCACAGGAACTGGTTCTTCCAAGCTGATAAATTTTAGCTCTGGATCTGCTACCAGCAAACAGATAAAGCCTTCCTGAGCAACATCATTAACACTATAAACAGGTAACAGTCAAACCAGGGTGACGTTGTATGGTCTCCTAGGCCCAACCGTGCCTGATACTTCACCACCTTGAGGTTTTCCAATCAAGTGAACTAAACAATTAAAACATTTCTTTTGATTCTTGCTTAAGTTATTTTAAAAATGGATTTCTTATGTCTTGTTTCTAA
>PVIU01009424.1:41423-76516 GCA_004026605.1 Ondatra zibethicus
ACACTCACACACACTCACACGCACACTCACACACACGCGCACACACACACACACTCACACACACACGCACACACTCACACACACACACGGAAGAGTTTTATATATATATATGTATTTTCTCTCCTTGTACCTGAGCCCTGTTTCTAAGCTCTCTACTTTCAAAAACATTCAGGAAAACAGCACCGAAAACGGGAAGAATTCTCTCCCCCTTGTCCTTTTTTCTTAGCTAGTCCTCACTCCTATATTTGCAGAAGAAGTTACAGATCTTGAAAAAAAAGTGTGCAGAGGGACTCTTCATAGCTGAATGCTTACGACTGTTAAGACTGATTTCACTTGGCAAAATTCAAAACCACAAACAATGAAGGCTATCAGGGAAGTTACAAAACAAACAAAATTCTCCGGGGTTCCTCCCGGGGGCTTCCAGACAAGGCCAAGCGCTGGTACAGCTAATGCGGTAAATGCTGACATATAGGTGTATTTTCCTCCCAGAGAGGGGAGGGGGGAAATCAATAAAACATGCAAATAAGGCCTCAAACTTCAGAGCGTGGAAATGTGGGTATTTTAATTTCCCTTGATACAGCAAAGGCAGCCATAAGAAGTTTCTTCAGGAAAGGTTGTCATCTGTCATTTATAGAGGGGGCAGTCAGCGGCCCACCGTGTGATAGGCCCAGTCGTTCCCAACAGGTCCAAGCCCTTCCAGAAGCCACTCGAAAACCCACCAAAGTAAGGATGAAATTGTCAAGTTGTACCTTGTTCTACATTGTACCTTGTTCTTCATGGCTGCCTCTGTGTTTTTGGAGGGAGCATTTGAGCTGCCAGAAGCTTCCTTATGGCCTCTTTGGAAGATGTCTCTTTTCTGTGGGAGGACACAGTTGAGCTTCTGAGCCTGGCTTCTGACAGGCTGCTGCTTTGGAGGGCCTGGCTGAGCGGCTGCAGAGAGGCAGCCCTGGCTGACTTCGCCAGTCACTGACAGGGTGCCGCTCTGGGAGGTGGCTGAGCCTTGCTTTCCTTATGGATAGGGTTGTAATCGAAACACCTGCTCTGGAGCTCGGCAGTGAACATTAGAACGAGCTGATGGGCCAGGCATGCTGGCCACACCTTTAGCTCCAGCATGCTGAAAACCGAGGCGTTGAGGCAGGGGGATGTCTTTGAGTTAAGGTCCAGCCTGCTCTATTTAACCAGCATTGGGCCACCCAGGGCTGCATAGTGAGACTGTCTTTCAAAGCAAACAAACAAAATAAAATCAGTGCTAATAGGAGCCAGGAGTGGTGGCATACTTCGGTAATTCTGTGGTCAGGAAGCTGAGGCAGGGAGATTGAGGTAAATTCAAGGTCAGTTTGGGACTGTGTAGTGGAATCCTGTGGAGAAAGGAAGGAGGGAGGGAAGAGAGGAAACAGACTCATGATCCCTTTACAAAGAGAAATGAGTTATGGACACCTAGACACCCCCACTGCCTACCTCTAAGTTTGTGTCAGAAACTATATAGCATACAGTGAGCTCTCTCTGTCTCTCTCTCACCAGACACATGTAGGAAGAATGTGATTTGCTATTACACAATGACTTTAGGAAAGTGAGATTAGAATAATAACACAATGGCAAAGGGCTACACTTCAGGGCTCAGCCTCCGAAAAGGAGAGCACGGGCTGAACTTTGAAATAGGATGAGACTACAAAGGATCAAGTCTCTCCGGCCCTGGAAGGACAACAGGAACTTCCCAGAAGTGACGTGGTGCTTCTGGGCTAGGGCAGCTGTGAAGCAGGAACGAGAGCCCATTACCTGCGCCAGCATCAGCAGCTGGCCCCTTCCTGGTGGGAGTCGCCACTTCCTCCCTGCTTCTGAACAAAGAACAGGGCGGCCATTAGACAGGGTTTGGGTGGCATTACTGAGCCCACACAGGGAAAGCCTCCTGCCCCGTGCCAAGCAAGAAGCAAATGCCACGAACAGCTATTACCTGAAGAAATTCGGATGTTAAAGAAAAACAGTTTTTACAAGGCAACAGAGAAAATAGACACATAAAAACTCTCCAAGGCCTGTCAACAGATTGCACTGCATCCTCCCTGCTCTCAAGTTTACGGAGCTTTTTTCCTTCCTTCATTGCCACCTCAACTGCATAGCGATCTGGTTTTACAGAAACCCTGCATCTCAGCAGGGAAACCCCGTGGAAGTGAAACCCTTAATGCTGTTCCCAACTGAGGGGATTTTGGTGCGGGTGACTGTGATGCGATGCTTTGCATTAATCAGATGGGTAGGGGTATCTATGCCCAGTGCCTAGGCTGGGCTATGAGAGGTTTGCACCAAAGAGCAAGCTAGGAGCCTGAAGAAAGCCCAGATCCACTGAGTTAGGTTTTTCCACCTCTGCCTCATCATGGCTTCTGGGAGAAATTCCCAGAAATAATAGCTGCCACATTCAGAAGAAAAAGAAGGTGCCCCAAACTCCGTTTAAATGTTATTTGCTTTCTATCATCTTTGAGGTGGTCGAAGCGATTCTCCTCAACATCAGGACCAGAAAGTAAGGGTTGGCTCTGGTTGGGATGGTTCATTTTCATGTCAACAGGACACATTCTAGAAGCACATGGGGGAAGAAATGATCAGTGAAGGATAGTTTAGATCAGGCTGGCCCATAGGCACCATGGGTTGTCTTTATGACATTAACTGATGCGAGATGATGACCCAGCCTAAAAAAGTGGACGGCACCATTGCCTGGATTGGGTCCTGGTGTGTCTGAAAGAAGAGATGAGCCGAGTGTGAGCTTGCATGCATCCTCTTTGCCATTGACTGTAGATGTGGCCAGATGCTTCAAGTCCCTGCCTTGACTTCCCCACAGTGATGGACTGTAGTCGAAAGTAGAATATTAACGTTGCTTTCGTCGGGAGATTTCATCACAGCAGCAGAAATGAAAGTGTGAGGCAGACTGAATGGGGGGTATTTGGGAAACAGCACAGTGAGTAGACGAAACAGTATCCCGTATAAACAGATACATTTCAGATTTCCCCAAAGAACAGCTTTGTGAGCCTGCAAGACGGCTCAGTGGGTAGGGCACTCCCCATGTCATCTGACAGTTGGACTTTGATGCCTTTGCCAAGAATGAAGGAGAGAAGTCACCCCAGAAAGTTGTCCTCTGACATCCATATGTGTGCTGTGTGGCACGCATGCACCTGCACACACATCATAATACACACAGTATCAAGATTATAATAATTTAAAAATAGCTTTCTATCCAATGTAAATATCAACTGGTTGGCCACAGCTGTATACAACAGGCAAACATTCATGACCAAAGCATGGATGGGAAACCTGCTACATGGGCCACCCTATGCTAAAGAAACAAACATGAGCCCTCCCCATCCTCCCAATCCTAAAGGCCAGTCTGTTGGGAAAGCAACCAGGTCTACAGCCTTAACCCCCAGGCATACCCAGCGGCCCCTCAGGGAACAACCGCAGCTCTGCTCAGGCTTCTTGCTTGCACACAATGCAATTCACTCCAGCTCGTTTAAACTGAAGGGATTAATTGAGGTTTATAAATATCTCAGAAAATCACTGGGAAGAAGCAGGCTCTTGCCTGAGCTTCCACAATCCTGCCAAAATAGCTTGCCAAAGACATGCTGTCTCTGCCACAGACAGAGCCTCTGAATCGGGAAGCCATTGCCACCACTGCTGGCTCCATGGTCCCAACACATCTGCCATCATCCAAGCCAGCAGGATGGATGGCCCGTGTCCTGCTTCTTTTCCCATGAAACTTACATCCAAACATAAGTCGCGCGTGAAAATATCTGGCTGGCAAACAATAAATCACTATCAACGCCCCACACAGGGGGCAGGGAATATAGAAGTTCCTCCATGGGAACTTGAGGTGCTTAGCATGGGGAGCCATCACAGTGTGGAGAAACTAAAACCTTGGCGTTAGGAAGGACAGCTGTCCCCTCAGTGGTTGAAGAGACCACTGCTATGTCAAGTGGGACCCATGTAGCTGAAGTACATCCTTCACGCATGCACTTGAGATCGGAGAGAATGTTTCAATAACCGGCACCACCGAGGCGTGGTGCTAATTGATCTTCATTTGACCTTGACTGAGTAGGGTCTGGTCCGTCAAAGGGTTGCAGGGAGAAAACAGCCCAAACGTTCAAATAATTTTAGGAATCTACAGGTTTCCCGCCATACATAGAGGACATAACTATGAACTAAAAGACCCATGGCTTCACCTCGATGGGGCCCACAGTTCGGCATAACAGGAGAAAAGGTATAAGAATTTTCCAAAAATCAATGGTAGTTAACATGAAATTTCGGGTGCCAGTATTGGGCAAGGGCTCCCCACAGGCCGGTGTGGGATGGGCTTGCTTATCAGCCTGGTAGACCCTTAAGAGGTGATTCTTACTGAGGGTTAGATGTCTGGTGGCTTTGAAGGGAGGTTTCCTGTTACAAGCTTCTGCCACGGCATTCCACCTTACCACTAATCCAAAGGCAACGGGCCAACCTGCAGTGGACTGAAATTTCTGAAACTGAGCCAAAACCATCTCTTTTTTCTCTATTAACTCTCTATTAACTTGGATATTTGTTCCAATATTGGACATCTGATTATCCCTGGGGTGGGGAGTGACAACAATGGCTTCATTTATGGCCTTACTGTCTTCTGCCCTTACAAGGCTTCTGAAACCTCGGGCTGGAGAGATGGCTCAGCGGTTAAGAGCATTGCCTGCTCTTCCAAAGGTCCTGAGTTCAATTCCCAGCAACCACAGGGTGGCTCGCAACTATCTGTAATGAGGTCTGGTGCCCTCTTCTGGTCTGCAGGCATACACACAGATAACTATTGTATGCATAATAAATAAATAATTTTTTTTTTAAAAAAAAGGCTTCTACCTCATCCCAGATGTTGGTAAGCTAACCCATTTGACAGCCCATGGCTTCTGAGTTGGCAATTAAGCACAACTTGGCCCAAACAGAGGACAAGGTAGCTGGCAACATGTGATCCTCCCTTGTGATTGAGCCAGGATGTGTGAGAGGATATGTGAGCTTTGTAACATTCATCTGCACATCAGAGTCAGGAGCTAAGAGGGACCACACGAGATCTCAAGCTATGAGTGAACAGACACAAAGTCAAAGTGACAGGAACAATGTCCTGTTGAAGAATAAGGGACCTGTTGGAAAGGCAGGTGAAGCGCGATTAATAAAAACTCAGAGAGAGAACTTGTGGTTCAACCTGAAGATCTGAAAAGCAAAACAACCAGTGGCTCTTACCTCAACCTCAGTCTGAAATGGCGATCCTGCCTCCAGGAATCCCAGAATGAGACTGTCTGAGAGCTGTCTCCTCCCGTTTTATAATCCTAGCCAGGGCTGGGATTAAGGGTGTGAACCACTACCGCCTGGTTTCTATGGCAAGCTAGTGTGGCTACTGGGATTAAAGGTATGTGTCACCAATGCCTTGTCTGTAAGGCTGGCCAGTGAGGCTGTTTTACTTTTCTGATCCTCAGGCAAGTTTTATTTATTAAAATACAAAGGAAATGCCACTACAGGCAGGAACAACAGAACGGGGCAGAGTGGGTTAAGTGTCTGCCAGTGATGTCAGGGGGGCATAAACTCTTGCTAAAGAGAGCAGGGAAGGCCGGTCCAAGGTACTGCAGCCTTCCATTTCCTGGATTCTGTCGTGGGCTCTGCTCTGTGGCTCCTGGGAGTTCCGGCGCCTCCATTCCCATCTTCAAGGTTTCCCAAGCACCCACGAGGGAGCATCAGAGAGTCTCTTTGACTCTTCAGCTAAAGAATACAACTCTGAAAGGCCTAGACCCCACCAAGCCACCCACTGTGGAAGGAGAGATTGTTTTTTTTTTCCCTTTAATAAAAAAGAAAACGAGAGTTAAATATTGGTTGATTACAGTTTAAATTTATATTTTTAGTATTTCATTTGTACCTATGTATTTATCTTAGCAAGATGCCACATTATGTCTACTGCCTGGTTGGTGTGTGCCTGTGAAAATGTCAGTAGTGAATGAAATCACATAAGCTATTATTCCACCCTCCCACTCCAGTACCCTTGATCCCCACTCCCACCTCTGCGCCTACAAACGAAGCCTGTCCGCACGAGGGAGCTAAGGTCACCAGGAACGCAGGCGACAGAAATGGACGTTCTATCGTTTTTTAAGGAAGCCTAGTTTACATTCAGAACATCACAGTCCTTCCTCCCTCGCCCCCAGCGATCAGAAAGCGCTAACCACGTCCCTGGACTTCTTAAGAGCGTATTGACCGATACAGTCTCAAATCAAAGACTGTTTAAAGGAAGGTTTGCTTCTGTGTGAAGTTTTGCTGAAAAAGAAAGGCTTCGGGTGCCCTCCTAAACAGGGTGGTTGGATCCCATTATTGGAACAACTTCTCAGAAAGCCAATTTACTACCTCTCTGTTTCTAAACGCACCTTCACCCCCCCACACACACACACACGTAAGATTTCTGTTCCAACAAGGGAAGGGTAGCAGGCCCAGATGTAGGGGAGACTGTTCCCTCAGGGACCAGCAGCCAAGGGGCCAGATTAAGCAAGGCGTTAGAGAGCATGAAGGCACGACTAGAGGTATGGGCGGTGGGGTTATACACTCCTTCATTTATTCATTCATCCATCTTTTGGTCATCCAGAAAAGATTTATTGCAAGTAGGGATGTAAGACTAACACCTCAGTGTCTGTTCTCAGGTTGCAGGGCACAGAGCCATCGGCGTGACACTGCCAGGTGTCATGGAGGTGTCTAGGAGGAGGCTGGCCATCTCTAATGTGCCAGTGGAGGTGCAGGGGAGCTGGTTCCTGTGTACGGTGCGGCTCTGCCTGCCGGGCTGGTTAGAGAAGACCTAGAAACAAAACCAGCAGGGCAGGTAGTGGGGACCCAGGCAGACCATCAGTTTGGCTAACTGGTCACCATCACGGATATTGTCTACTAGTCCTCCAAGTATTATCCAATAAGACATTTATTGAAGGCTTACTGTGTGCTAGACGTTAGGTCAGTTGCCTTTGATTTTTCTTCATGAAATCCCTACCAAAAAAAGCCTGCAGGGGCAGATATTTTTCAGGTGAGAGACACCAAACCACAGGGTGGGGTGAGGCATTGTGACAAGTCAGGGCTATCGGAGAGAAATATAAGGACAGGACCAATTTGGGGTGGCAAGACTCCCACTGCTGCTCCCCCAGATTCCAGAAGTCTTGTATCTGCCTGGGTGAGGTACATGGGTCCCCCGAAAGCACAGTTGATCCTAAATATACCACAGCAGCGGCAGCTACAGAGGACCTGATGGGGAGAATGAACTTGGCAATGCTGGTATCTTTAAAATATTAAGGGACTTAAATCCTGAGTCCTCACCTCCTACCTAGCATCTTTGGAAGATACTGTGGATGCCCCTGAACAGAACCAAGTTCAGTAGCTAGCCATTAAACAGGGCCGAAGGTGGAGCCGGGAGCCAGGAAGGTTGTCCCACGGTCTCAGCGCTGAGAGATTGCCGTTCAACGATCACAGTGCCCAAGTGGAGGCTGCTGTTGTCAGAAGAGGCTGGGGAGAGAAGGTGAATCTTGCTGAATGGAGCCTGGTCAAGGGGTGGGAAATTAAAGAGCCCATTGTTGGCTGATAACACAAAGGAGCAACTGGTACAGGAAGGCCAAAGAAAAATTGGATGCCTGTCTTTGAACAAGGGAAACGAGGCTTATAGTGTCTTTACAATGCTGTTGGCTTTACCCCAGCAATGCCCTGTGCACCAAGCCTTTGTTCTTCTCCCCTGATGCTCTGTCTATTGGGGCATTGGCCTGAAACCCACTGAGAAGATGCAGTGGAACAACGGCTTACTGGAACAACAGTTGATGCAGTTAAACTGGAGACCACAGGGCCAGTCTATCCTATCATTCTTGGGATGCTGGTTTATCTACCTGGCTTTTCTTTCCCCTTCCAGGCCTCTCCTGGCTGCGTGGTTCTTCCTGCACCCAGTGTGTTCATGGGGTCTTATTGTGTTAACACTGGGGGGATGCTAGAGGACCCATGAGTAACTCTCTGAACTACTGCCTGCTCGAACGTGCTGTCTACTGAGTTTAAAACTCAACACAGTTTTGCAGTGCCCAGAATTGAACTCAGAGCCTTGTGGATGCTGAGCAAGCACCGCTCAGGCCTGGAGCTACCAGTTTTTTCCCCCAGCTTCTCATTTCCATTTCTGACAAGCAGATGCTGCTGGTTTAAGACAGGACTTTGAAAACTGCTGGTCTAAACTGTCCCCAAGACAGCAAAAGGACAGTGACGGAGAACCTGAGTACATCCGACCCCCATCAGTTTGGATCAGGATACCAACCCGATGATTCTTTAGAAGGAAATGTCATCAGAACCAGGGAGATAGCTCAGTGCCTATAAGCACAAAGACCTGAATTCAGTTCTTAGAGGCCTTGTTAAAAAAAAAGCCATATATTGTGTTCATTCTTGAAAATCCAGTGCTTGGGAGATGAAGACAAACAAATCCCTGGAGCTTGCTAGCCAACCTAGCCTAATCAGTAATTGGTGAGTTCCAGGCCAGAAACACCTGAGGATCCTCTCTCTCTCTTCCTCCCTCCCTCTCTCTCTCTCTTCTCCCTCCCTCTCTCTCTCCCCTCTTTCTCCCCCACCACACATCTCATCAAATTCAATGAACCAGTCTACAGTTCAATGCCAATGCCCCCTAAAAGATTCCCTGGCTTCAGATGATAGCCTTGGTGGATGCAGCTCCTGCTAGTGATACACTCTGGCAGGACCCCATCTGAGCCAGAGAGGGTCGGGAAATGAGATTTATAGTTCTACATCAGCCATGAGCCTCAGGATGGTACGCCTCCTTTTCCCCGGTACCCTGGTGGGTGATGCCAAGACGTCACCTGAATGAGTTCAGCAGCACACATTCCAAGGCTCTCTGAGGGGCAGAGACTTCCTGTACATGTCTGGGAGTGAGGGGATGCCCCTCACTGCCACGGCCTGCTGCAGTTTGGATCTCATTACCCAGTCACTTCAGTTCCTGGGACCCAAGCCTTTTTTATTTATGGTTGCTCAAAAAAGAAAAGAATCTCTTTCACAGTCACTTCCTGGAAGTTTTAGGAACCTGGGGTCTCTAAACAGGTTATATATATATATATTTTATATATACACACACACTTGCACACACATGCTCACACACACATGCTCGCACACGCACACAGATACACTCTCTGAAATGCAGGTTAAGGTAGGTCATTCACTTCCTGTTTATCACAGGCGTTTTCTAAAGCAATCCTTCTGCATTCCGTTTTCTCAATAAGCTCATTAGCCTGCTGCATACATCGTATCTAGAGCAAAGGATTCCAGGATAGGGGAGAGGAAGACGGGAGGAAAGGTTCCTTTCCACACCACATTTTGAACACACACTTATCTATGCCAAGGACACCAAGCGATACACAGAACACTGTGGTAGTTGGAATTATCTGAGGAAGGGGGCTTTCGTGCGGCTTTTAGTCATTCCTTTCTCTTGCAGTTTGTGGTCAGAAACAGGCAACCATATCCTTATCATCAGTCTTAGTTCCCACGGCCTTCAGAGCATGGGTGTGTGTGGGAACGGTGAGGAGCAGCTCAAATGGAAGGGGTTCTGTGGGCCAGGACAGAAAAGTCTAAGGTAATGGCATGTGGTGGGATCCCATGGATCTATGGCTCAGACCAGAGATGAGAAAAGTTAACACTATTTCACAAATGAGAAACAGTCTCTCACTGAAGAAATATTAAAAAGAAAAAGGTCCCAGGTTTCAGTTTAGGGGGTCAGGGCTTCCCCAGAGGCAGGTGTGTCCTATATCCAGGGTTCAGGGATCATCCACAGGTCCTCAGCTCTGTTCCTCACAGGAACACTCTGTCATGGTCTTCATGACCTTCCTGAACCAAACTGTGTGTGGCAGCCCACCCTGGAGAGCCCGTGGGTCCCTCTTCCTTTTCCTCTTCCCATGGTATTACAGGAGGGCCCTGCGCCTGGCGCCCCTCTGCTTCTGCTGAAAGTTCTGCCTTCCCTCGGGTCTAGGGAGCCGCTCTACCCTAGCTCTCCCCAGACTCCTCTGCCTGACTCTCCCTCCTTTTTCCCTGACCACCTCACATGGCTGGCAGAGGGTGTCCTGCACAGCAGACTCCAGGGTTCAGGTTCCCCAGTGCCCTTGTCTGATCAGCCTGTCGAGGAACCTTTCTTAGATTCTTACACTAACTAGAAATAACCAGTTTAGAATGAAATGACCATAATATTGAAACTGGGTTCACATTTACTGCCCTTGAACCAAGATGTCGAAGTGACGTACCCTCCTCTGTGGGACTCCTGGGTAAGTTGACGTGACACCGGCAGATGGCAATTGGCCAGGGATGGAAGCGCTTTCCGGCTCCATCTTAACACTGGTGCGAGCAACTGCACTTTGAGAAATGAGTTGTAGAGAAAGAGAGATGCCCACACCACACACAGTATCTTATGCCAAAATGTTCGTCAAGGCATTATCTACAGTAAATACTTATTTTGTGCTTTCGAGACAGGGTCTCCCCATGTAGTTCAGTTGACCATGAGAAGAAAGGACAGACAAGCGTCTTAAAAGAGGGAATGGCTTTTTGGGGGGATAAACCTGAGAAGGAGAGGAAACAAATCTCTCGCATAGGCTGGGGTTTCTGTGGGGCTTAGGAGGCGTTAGTCTTGGAACCATTTTCTAGAAGGGGCAGGAAAGATGTTTGCTGTTTTGACTTCAGGAAGCCAGAAGTGTTAGTAAGCAAACAGAGCAGGCAGTTCAGGCTGGAATCAAGCTGCTTTAGGGTAAGACGGTCCTGCTCTTGTTCTCGAAGGCTCTCCTGCTTCGGCCTTTGGGGTGGTGGGGTTCCGGGCATGGGCTGCCGCGGTCAGCTGTCAGAGAGGAACAGCAATAGAGGTTGAGGCGGATAATAGAGACGGCAGAACACCGCGGAGCGGCCACGCCTCTTCTAGAAGCATAGGTGTCGACTGGGAAATTGTGTGGGTTTTATTGTGTGTGAATCGAAATGCCGACAACTGCACTCAGCCTGCCGCAGCACGGCCCTGACCTGGACTACGGATCAGCAGCAGCCGCTTCCGTGTGGGGGCTGTGACCTAGCGCTTTGGTCTCTGCTCTAGAAAACAAGGCAAAGTCTGCAGCCCTCAAAGCAGATTTTTTTTTTAATTGCAATGAAAGAGAACTCAAACTAAAAGGGCTTAGGAATCAAAGGCAGGGCTGGCTGCAGTTGAGAAACCATCTGGCAGGGACGCTTTGTCACCAAGGACTTGGGCTCCTTTCGAGGAGAAAGAGAGAGAGAGATTCACCCTTCCTGATGCTTTTCCTTAAAAGTAGCCCCTGAGCGTTAAATGACAGCAACAAACTGTTGAACTGCAGGAGCCCCATTTCCTCCTGTTCCCTTTGAGTGGATAAAGGGCATCTCTGCCCTCCAGCGAACGGATGGCCCAGCTAGGCTTCTCCCTCTTTACAGCTGCCATAACTCTTTCACGTCCCCAAGAAGAGGCCAAGGAAAGGGTGGGTACCTTTTGTGCGCATTCTGAAATGAATGCTCTCTTACATCCAAAGGCTATCTCATGGTTATCCCTGGACCACTCACTCAATTAAAGCAAGGGAGGGGATGCCCAAATTGTCTAGATCTAGGGATCCTGAGGAGTTATCACCGGACAAAAAGGCCTACCAGACACATAATACAGAAGATAAGGGACAACAGAAAAATAAATACAAATAATTATTCAGATTTCTTGCTCTGACTATTGTTATGCTAATGTACACACAGTAAGCTGCCAAGAAAGAGGTGCCAAAGAAAGTATTATTAGTGTTCTAGTATTTCATACAGGGCACACTTTGAAAAACACTGTACTAAAGATGATAGAAGACATGTAAGCAAAGGTACCATCCACCCCAATCTTTCTAGAATAACCTCAGTGCATCTCTTTCTCCTGTCTATTGTTAGCCCTTCCAGCCCCTCTTTAAAGTGTTAACTGGGCAGTGGTGGTGCACGCCTTTAATCCCAACACTCAGGAGGTAGAGACAGGCAGATCTCTGTGAGTTCGAGACCAGCCTGGTCTACAAGATCTAGTTCCAGGACAGGCTCCAAAAGCTACAGAGAAAACCTGTCTTGAAAAATCAAAAAAAAAAGTGTCTTAATTTCACTTCTGGTGACCTGGATGGAGGACTCCATGTTGGATAGTCATGGACTCAATCAAATCTTCTCTTGGAGGACTATAAATTTGAGACTTAGAAAAACAGGAACACCAGACCATTGAAATAGAAGACCTGAGATCTGGAACGCCATGACTCAAAGAGAAAGATGGGTTGGATGGGATCTGGTTTGTGTCCTTCCCCAAAAATAGGGAGCAAGGTCCCATGTACCTAATTTCCTGCTGTTAATTCAGCGGCTGGGATACCCATCCGTGTCAACCTACTGCCCAGGATACTGCTCAGTCTTAGCTCCCAGAGCTCACCTACACACATGTGTACCGCCTAAGATGGCCTTTCTCAGTGCGGCTCCTAACTCTGGTTGCATGTGAGAGTCATGTGTGTTCTAAGACACAGGCAGAACACTTTCATCCCTGCTGCCCCAGACAGTTTGGGATTTTGTGATTCTGTAATGATTAATAGCGGTTGTCTACTTGACAGGGCCTGGCATCACCTAGGAGGCAGAGCCCTGGGGCTGTCTGTGAGATCCACCCTACATGCCCCTCCATGGACTGAGGTCCTGTATTGAATAAAGAAGAGACAGCTAGACACCAGCCTTCATATTTCTGGTTCCTGATCACAGTGTGATTAACCACCTCATATTCCTACTGAAATGTCTGCCCCCCCCATTTTGGACTGTGCCCTTAAATTGTGCACTAACACAAGCTTTTCTTTCTTTAAGTTGCTTCTTTTCACCCCCACAGCAGTAAGAAGTGTAGCATATACAGACGGGGCTCCCTTAGCCCAGCTGAACTTCACTGTGTGTCTGAGATTGACCTTGAGCTCCCAAATCCTTCCGCCTCCACCCCACAAGCTGTCAGAATCACAGGGTTAAACTACCATGCTCCCTTGCCCCAGACTTATTATTTACAAGGAAAAGTATTATTTCAAAATGATAGCTTCAGAAACTCGATTTGCTCATCTAGATGATGAGATTAAACGTGTTTTACCACAGTCACCTTCGTTCCTTGCTGCTTTTTCCAAAATATCTGCAACGATATTCAGTAATATGAAAAAAATAGCCACAAACACGGAAATAGAAATGCGTCCTTTGATGATGTCCCTGGCTGGCGCTAGCTCAAGGATCATTGGAACCACGCTGCGCTGAGCGAACCCCTTCACTGGCCCTGAGATGGCTGGGCAGCCCCTCCAGGATATGGTGACTCAGGGGAGGGCTCATCCCCCCCCCCCCGCAGCACTCGGGAAAGATGGCTTCGCCCCCCACCCTCACCTGGGAAGCACACTAAGGCTATCCCTATTGTCTGGACGCAAGTGAGCCAGCCCTGAGAGTGTGAGGGCAGGAGAGCTGCGCCCCATGTATCTGCCATGTGGTGGCATGGGTGAGGGAAAGACGCGCCCCCCCGCCCCGCCCCGCCCCGTGCTACCTGTGGCTGGTGAGAGATTTGGATCTGGGTTTACAAGAGAGAACTAGGTCTGTCCTACATCTGCTACAGCTTATGGGAGAGCGGGCCCTGTACCCTGCCTGGGCAGCACACTAGAGCTGACCCCCGTTGTCTGGGTTGCTGGTGAGCTCCCCTGAGGAGAGCTGACCCCACTCCCCTCTCCCCCTCCCCGCCCCATCCTCTGGCATCCTCTGTATCCCACCTACAGCAATCGGGAGAGAGGGCCTGCACCTCTCCTGGGCAAAGCAGTAGAGTTGACCCTGGCGATATGAATGAGGGGGACCCGGATCTGAGGACCCTACTCCTTGTTGTAGGCTGCATTGGGTGAACTGGCTGAGGCGGTGGCCTGGGGGCATCGTCTGGGTAGTCATCATGAGGGAGAGCTGGCAGGCTAACCGATTCAGCTGCTACCCAGGCCCAGAACCAGGCCTATGAGTTGGCCCACTTTAACACCCACCTCATCTATGAACTGTTAGAGCATGTGAAGGGGACAAGCCTACAAATCCAAAACAGCAGAATCTGCACGACACAGGACAACAGGATGTCTAAGAGGGCCCCTAGCGACAGACCAGCATGGTGGCTTAGCAGAAGCCAGAGACCAGACCTTTGACTTACGGTAATGAACTCTTGCAAGTAAAGGGTAAAGTGTGTCTTAGTGAGCCACACTACAACTTCCACCGTGAGATTCTTCTCTTTGTTTTTGCTTTTATTCTGTTTCATTTGGTTTTTGGCTTTTCTTTTAAATTGGCTTTGTTTGGGAGGGGAGGTTGCAAGGGAAGAGGGCAGATGTGAGGGGACTGGGAAATGAGTGGGATCTGAATGCATGATGTGAATTCCACAAAGAATCAATAAAAGTGAAAGGAAGGAAGGAAGGAAGGAAGGAAGGAAGGAAGGAAGGAAGGAAGGAAGGAAGGAAACAAGCCTTACATTTCTGGAGAATTGTCAACAGTGATCAGGTGATTCAGCAGAAAAAAAAGAGTAATTGTCCAGCAAATATGTTGGCATGATTACACACACAAGGAAGAGAATGAAGTTAGATCCCCAGCTCCCACCACACACAAATTAATTCAAAAAGTATCATAGACTTGCAGGCAAGAGCTACCACTATAGGACTCTCAGAAGAAAACCTGAGTGTAACTCAGCATGATTCTGAGTTCCAAAACGCTTTCTTAGATATGATAGCAAATGAACAAGAAAAAGGACAGAGTTGGGAAAGAAGCAGACAGGGGTCAGAGAGGGAGGAGTGAAGGGGGTAGAAAATACATACAAGTGTACTGTAGCTCAACTAAATTAAAAACTTTAAGCTATTGTGTCCAAAGGGCATGGTTTATAAAAATGAAAAGAGCACCCACGGAATGGGGGATATATTTTTTTTTTCAGGTTTCTAAAGATGTTTAATTATCATCTGCTTACTTTTATAAATGCATGTTATAAATCAATAAATATGGTGAATGTTTATATTCTACCCCATAAATTGATTATTAAAGGCCCAAATAAGAGTTAATATTATGACAGGTAGGGTATATTTTCAAGCCATATGCCTGATAAAGAACTTGTTTCCAGGCCATAGCAGAGGTGAGACAGGATGAGACCGACTGGGCTAGGCAAGGAGTTTACTTTGATTTCAAAGGCACTCCTTTGATAATCCATTAATTCGTTAATCCATAAATGAATTAATCCATTCACGAGAACTGACTTGAACTCACTATGTAGACTAGACTGGACTCAAATTCATGACAACTCCTCTGCCTCTGCTTTCCAAGTCCTGAGGTCGTGTGTGCCCCACACTTGGTTTCTAATGGACTCTTAAAAGCCCAACCTAGTCCCACCCCTAAATGTGTCACTATACAGGTTAAATTTCGACATGAGCTTTGATGGGAACACTGAAACCAAGCAATAGTCAGATAGGTAGAGACAAGCAGTTTAGTAGTTGCTAGGGATACAGGCTAGAGGGCATAGCAGCTGGGGGGCATGGCATCCCTGCTGAGGGTGTGGCATCCCTGCTGAGGGTGTGGCATCCCTGCTGACAATGATGGTGATGTTCTAAGCCTCCACCATGGCTGGGAAATCTTGTGTGAATGACTTAGAATAAAGCAACAAGCAGAATCACATGGGAGGAGGGTGAGGGCGTGCTTAGTCCTGCTAAGGGGGACAAGTGGGAGTACTAGGATTGATAAAAGTGAGGCCTACCTCCTCTGGCCACAGCCTGCTCATTGATCCACCAAACTGTTTGAGTTCTTTTTGTTATCATAGAGTTCTGGATTTTTTTTATCCAAAATTAATGGGGGGCAGTGGTAGAAGGGGGTTAGTAATTCTCCTAACCCATCTGTCCTTATTATTTAAAATACATTTTGGGATAGTTTTTAAGCACTCCTGGTCTTTTGGCTGTGATCCAATATAGAATCATTTTCAATTTATATTTTTTTTCTGTAAATTTAGATTTATAGAAAAATTATAATAAGAGTCTTCATATGTCCTAATATAGCCTGTGCCTCCTATTAGTAATTACCTCCATTACTACAGTACATTTGTCACAACTAATGACCCCAGAGTGGTGCATTATGATTAACAAAAACCCATGCTTCATTCAGATTTCCTTAGCTGTTGTCTTTTTAATCTAATGTGTTTTTCCACCACAGGATCCTATGCCAGATACCACATTATATTCTCTCGTTTGTTTTGATGTATGTAAGTTCCCTTTGGCTGTGCTAGAGTCTCAGACTTTCCCTGGTTTTGGTGACCTTTTTTTGTTTTGAGACACAATAGCCGCATGTTTCATGTGACCCCTTTGCTTAGGTGTACCGATGTGTTCTCACCATCAGACGAGTGTTGTGCAAATGTTGAAGGAAGATCCTAAGGATAAGTGCCATTCTTGTTACATGTCAAGGGCACATTTTAACAGAATGGCTTGCCACTGTGGATGGTTGGTGATCTTGATCACTGGGCTGAGATGCGATTTCTTTATTTGTGGAGCTACTGGGTTTGTCTGTTTCTCTTCTTTTCTATATTTGTCTTAGGAAGAATGTCTCTGGGGATAGCCCACAGTGAAAGAGTAGGGAGGCCAGCTACCCTGTCACAGCTCTGGGGAAGGGACAGAAACCTTAGGAGGAAGGAACTATGAGAGGTCTTTTGGTCCCCAGAGTGTGGCCTGGATTGGGACTGTGGGATCGCAGGTCCTATTCTTTCTCCTTGATTTTGTGGTTCATGAATGAGTGGTTCGGCCTTCCCACCTTGCTGCCATGGTGACCTTACCACACCAAAGACTGCAAAGCAAGGATAACCCTTTCTTTTAAGTGAATTGCCTCAGTAAGGCCAACTCACATCTTTGAAAGAGGAATATTTACAATTATCTGGAATTCTTCACAGTGAAAGATTTTTCTCTCCCTCCCCCACTTATTTATGCAATTCACTTGTCTATCTCATCATGAACTGACAGATATTTATCTTAGGTGTTCAATTATAAGCTAATTCTCATTTTTGTTGTTGTTTGTTCAAATTGTTCCATGTTGACCACTGGTAGCATTTTTAGACCACCTCCATGGGGGAGGGCGTTGTCCATTTGTTGGTGTGGTGCTATTGGGGTGTCTTGCTTGATGAGCCTATAAGATCCTGGCTTCTTTAATTACAAAAAAAAAAAAACAATCATAGCATGAAGATATCTCACACACACCTATCCTTTTGATCTAACTCCTCTTAATACTTTTTTGACATGTCTACCTATATTTTCATTTTCATCTGTAATAGATAACTATTTTTAATAAACCATAATATCATTACCACACTATATAAAAATCACACAAAATGATTCCAAATGTCACATATTATAAGCTACTTTTGAATTTTTCTTGACTACCAAATGTTAGTATTTGTTTATTTACTATTTATTTATTACATTTGGGTTACTCAGATCAAGTTTGCCCTGGATTTGACTCACCGTGACCTCACTGTGTCATTCTGTCTCCTCCTGTCAATATTCTAAACTACAATTAGATCTAGAAGTTCATGACCTCCGAAGGTAACAACGTTAACACGGAAGCCCGCATCCTGCCTCGGACTTTTAATTCTGATGAATTCTTCTCTCTCTAGGAAGTGAATGTCCTCCAGGACCCATATTCAGGAGGAGAAAGACAGAGCTCTGAACATGGACTTTAAGGTTGCAAAGAGTTCACTCCTGTCCCCTGTGGGGCACAATGCCATGTGGGAATGCCAGGAGAGAAGCTGCTGAGTCCACGTGTGTTTTAAGGCTGTGGTTAGTTTTTGCTAGCACCTAAAGTCTATTTTCCCCACACGCACTATTATTTTTCAACACGCCATTTTTAGAAAAATATATGTGACATTAGGTCAGAAATGCTGATACATTTTTATTTTAAAAAAATAGTTGAGAATTCAGGCAGTCTTGGAGATTTCAGAACTTTGGGTGTCTTTGTGTCCTAGGTCTTTCCTGTTCCATTTCCACACCCTCACAGAGGGGTCCTGGCTGGAGTCTTAGTTTGTTTCTGTGGGATGCCCTGCCTAGCGGGATGCCCTGCGTGGCGGGATGCCCTGCCTAGCGGATCTCTGCCTGCGTCTGTAGCCTTGCTGTCCCCTTCAGTTCTGCTTGGCTTATCCTCACAGCTCCCAGTCGTTACCAGTAAGTTGAACTGCTTTCTTTGGTAGGATCTTGGACATCAGAGGCCTGCCTGTTCTTAGGGTAGCAAATTGAACCTCCTCATCTGTCACGTGAAGAGAGTTTCTCAGAAGTGCTGCTTAGTGCTGAGGCCAGTCATGGCCAGCGCAAACCCAGGTCATGCTAGGCTTTCACTCCCAGGCAGAGGGTTTGCTGCTACTAAGGGATTTTTCTCTCAGAGTGCCGGGACTTTACATTTTTTCTGACTCTGTTTCACTCCCCATCCTGCACCTTAGTTGCTTTTCAACAAAGGATTAGAAACTTACAGGCTGGGAATGTGGCTCAATTGGCCAAGTGCTTAGGCAGCACACACTGGGGGCTGGGTTCGTTCCCAGAATCAAATAAACCAGGTGTGGGGGTAGTTAGAAGCAAAACGATCAGAAGTTCAAGGTCATCCTCAGGTACATAGTAAGTTTGAGGCTAGTCTGGACTAGGCAAGACCCCAACTCAAAAAAAAAAGAAATCCAGCCAGCTTCAGAAAAATTACATTCATATAAATTCAATAAATTTAAATATACATCTTATAAAGGAAAGCCAAAAAATCCCCTTTGTGTGCACTTAGAGGCACTGGGTGAGTATTGTCTGGGAAGCTCCGAAACCATGCCTTTCCTTTAGGGTGCCTCCATCACCCCAACACCAAAGGCCTGAGGGACACTGCCAAGCACCCCCTTTGGTACATGGTACCAGGACTTGTTAACTGCTTTGGGGATGTCTAGGGACAGAGCCACAGGCTTCAGTTCAAGTCTTCAGCCCTGTGCTGCATGAGGGCTGTTTGCCACTTTGCAGACAGCCCTGCAGTGGCTTGGGCCATGCTCCTCTACACTCTCTCCCGGCTGTAATTCCAGGAAGATTTCGAGGTTCTTAAATGAGGCAGGAAGTGGAAGGAAGTGCTGCCTCCTCTGTCTTTAACTCTTCTGGCCACTAGCTCCCACCTTTCTCCTTCTCAGAAACCTCCTCAATTTTTCTCCCTTCCTCAGATATCATGTCCCAAGTCTGTTCATATGACATTTCCCTGATGTGAGAGTCCCCTCTGAGTGCTGTAATTACCATTAATGAATAAAGAAACTGCCTTGACCTGTTGATAGGGCAGAACTTAGGTAAGTGGGGAAGATGGAACTGAATGCTGGGAGGAAAAAGGAAAAAATTGGGAGATGCCATGGATCCTCGGCTGGAGGTAGACATGCTGAAACTTTGCTGGTAAGCCACGACACCGTGGTGATATACAGATTAATAGAAATGGGTTAAATTGAGATGTAGGAGTTAGCCAATAAGAAGCTAGAGCTAATGGGCCAAGCAGTGTTTTAATTAATACAGTTTCTGTGTGGTTATTTCAGTTCTGGGTGGCTGGGACGAACAACTGGTTCCATGCAACATTTCCCAGCCTAAAAACTTTCTGAAACTAGACAAGGACAGGTCTGTTTCTACCACCACATATTTGCATGTCATTAGGCAGAGGTACACTTAAGCCCCTACGTGCTCACCTGATAAAATAGAATTAAACAACAACCATTTTTTTAGATCCATTGTTGCATCAAAACCTGCTTGCCAATAGGTGTCTGTTAGTGATGCCAGCATTACCAGTTTCTAAACAGTGTGCTCAGACACTTGCCTACAGAGATGCCAGCCCACGGGTGCCTGTAGACTAGAGGCTAGTCAGGCCCTGGGGAATCTGCCAAGCCAAGACCCACAACCAGCTTGGCGCTGCTTGTCTCTAGCTTGCCGCCGGTTCCCTGTTGAGTGCTGACCCAGCGAGACAAGAGATTTAGAGCCTGCCCTGGCCACTGTGTTGCTGCCTTCCAGTCCCAAGGCCAAGGGTGAGCCGAGCTCCTCTAACTTTTCACTCACAAAGGTTGAGGAGTAAGGAGATGTGGCCATCTAGACAGTTCTAGAAACTCAAACCTGACTCTCTTGGGGCTTCTGTTTCTGCTGGCTGAAAATAGTTTTACAACACTGGGGGACATCTGGGAATTCATTTTTCGAGAAACTGGGGCTTCAGGGTAAGTGTGCAACAATCGGATGAGATCCATCTTCCTCTAGCAACTCAGTTCATTTAAAGCTGTAACCCAGGCTTAGGGAAGGCAACCACCAGAGAGGATTCAGCCACACCTTGGATTTAGGGGACAGACACCAAGGCTTTTTCTCCAAATCAGTTTTGCTGAGGGATGATGTGCCCCTACCATGCCCTGGACACCGAGGGATCTTCTGCCTTGTGAAACAGCAATTAAATATCCACTTGATAAAAATAACTTTTTAATTTATTGACTGACAAAATGCTTTGACAAACAATTCTGGGGCCCTCCAAGATAGCACAGAAGCAAACCAAAGGAAAAGCAAAGCTTTAATGCAGGCTTGCAGCCTTCTGCTTCATTTCATTGTAAGTGGAGGGCGATAAAGCCCCGGCCCTGCTGCAAACGCTGCAGTGTAATTTTCTTTTGTGGAAGCGGCGAATCCTGAGGTGCAGGATTTCTCACCTACAAGAAGTCTGATGGTGGTAGATGGCTCCCATGCACTAATGATGTCTGCCTTTATATCTTTGACTCGAACTCTAATTTGCTTACAGTTTAATGAACATCAGTCTCGCTGCGAAGTGTCTAAGTCCCTGGGAGATTGAACACTTAGGCAGTCAAATGCTCTCGCTCCCCGCACTAATCTTCAAGGTCTGCGTTCTAAAAAGACTTCTAAAGGAGAGCGGCTCTTTCAAGCCAAGTGAGCCACTTCTGAGGAGTAATAGTACACTCAAATTAAAAGCCATGATCTGGATGGAGACTTGGATTGTGCTACAAGAAAATCAAAGGCCTCTCTAGTTTGGGTACCAGAGAATTCCTGACTGTCATCACTGCCAGGTGTAGCTTCACGGTTGTTTTCTTCCCTGGCTTTGGTTTTCCCCATAGTTGCTCCCAACGGTCTCAGTTCCCTTCTTCTAGCATTCTCTTCCGCTCTAAGAATTTGGAGACAGGAGTTTATAGTATCAGTGGAGGCAAAGAAAGAGGTTTTCAGTATGAGTCCTGTTGCTTATTTCTGAGGTCCCTGGAATAGAGGTTATTAGATAGGATTATCTAAATGTACATAATTATCATCAGTGGGTGTGATACATTTCACTGACCATGACTTCTCACAGTTCAGTCTTTGAGGTAAAGCATAGGAATAAAGCCTGGATTGAGTAGCAACGTATGGATTCTGCTGTTGCAAGTCCAGGATGGGACCTGAGATGCCACATTTCTGGGGACTCCAGGTGAGACTTCTGCTGTGCTGGTCCTCAGATCACTCTTACAGTAGTCATGAACTTTATCTGGGTGATTTAATTTCACCTTCCTTACAACCTGTGAGGTAATGAAGACTGCTGAGGTATAGGGACTCAGTTACTGGGCTGTTGTGAAGTAGCCTTTTCCACACTGTAAAGATTTGTCGCTTGGACTGGTTTAATAAAAAGCTGAATGGCCAGTAGTTATACAGGATTTCCAGGGCAGAGAGGACTTTGGGGAGAGGAAGGGTGAAGAAGCCAACCAGATGCTGGAATATCTATCCACAAAATGGGATAGAGACAATGGTCAGAACATGGCAGAACATAGATTAATAAAAATATGGGTTAATTTAAGATATAAGAGCTAGTTAGAAACAAGCCTAACTATCTGCTGAGCTATCATAATTAATAAGAAGTCTCCATGTGTTTATTTGGGAGTTGGCTGGCAGGACGGAAAAAGTCTGCCTACACTGGGCCACTGAGATGTGGAGAGGAAATTTGATTTCATTGTGTCTGACTCCACTACTGTACACACCTTCTCCTGTTTCCAACAGGTGCCCTCTTAAAATTTTATTTATTTCTTTATTTGCTCTATGTGTCTTTTACATCATGTATCCTGATCTCATTCATTTCCCTGTCCCTTCACATCTGCCCTCCACCCTGCACACCTCCCAAATCAAACAAAATCTAAGAGGAAAAAAGGAGAAAAACAATAGAATGAAAAAAGGAAATCTCATCACGGAAGCTGTGGAGTGGCACAGTGAGTCACGCTGTGAACCCCTTTGTCCATATATCTTTGCTTGCAAAGAGTCATTGGTTTGGTTTGGGGCCTCCAGTTTCTATTACCCTATCGATGCTGGGTCCTCACTAGAGTTCCTCCTGGATGTCCTGTTGTTACCCTATCTTGGGGAGATCCTGCAGCTTTGGGTTTGCAGATCAGGTCCCTTCACATGCTCTAGAAGATCTTAGATGGGATGGAAGATGGAGCCAGCAAAGTCATATCCTTGGGTCTGGGCCTGGGCAGCTGTAGGGTTGGTTACCACTTACAACTTCAGGACTGGTTCTGAACACCTGCATTAACACCTACAACTTCAGGACTGGCTCTGAACACCTGCATTAACACCTGCATTGACACCTACACTAACACCTACAACTTCAGGGCTGGCTCTGAACACCTGCATTGACACCTGCATTACCGACCTACAACTTCAGGCTGGCTCTGAACACCTACATTAACACCTGTATGATCACCTACATTAACACCGACAACTTCAGGGCTGGCTCTGAACACCTGCATTAACAGGGTTGGCTTTCTCACTCTTATGACCACAGGGCTAGCTCTCCCACCTACTCCAGGCAATGATGGGTGGGAGGGGGCAACTCTCCTCCACTCATGGCACTACAAGACAGAGGGGTAATAGGGACAGCTCTCCCATGTTTACAAGTCCAGGGCTGGCTCACCCACACTTGTGCCAACAGGGTTGGCTCTATTGTACCGTCCTGGCAAGGTACAGGGTCTGCTTTCCTGAGTGTTGCAGCTGGTAAGGGTCAAGGATGGTTTTCCCACTCTTATGACCCAGGGCCAGCTCTGTCACCTGCCTCAGGCATTGATGGGCAGTTGGGAGGGCATCATTCCACTGCCCATGCCACCATGAGACAGATTCGAAGTGGGAAGAGCTCTTCCCTGTTTACACTTTTGGTGCTGGCTCACCCACACCTGGGCTACAGGATTGGCTCTATTTTGCTGTCCTGAGAGGTGCAGGGCCCTAGCAGGTGCTCTTGTGTGTCAGTTGCTTTTCTTATCGGTGCAACTAAATAACTGACAAGGAGTTTAAGGAAGAAAGGTTTATTATGGCTTACAGTTTGAGGAGATACATACCTTTAAAAATATTTTTTATGTATTTGTGTGTGTGTGTTTGTGTGTGTGTGCATGCACACACATACATGTGTATATATGTAGGTGTCCATGGAGGCAAGAAGAAGGTATTGAATCCCTTGGAATTGGTATTACAGGTGGATGCTGGGAACTGAATTCTGATTTGTGGAAGAGATGAATCCTGAGGAGCAGAATTTCTCACCTACAAGAAGTCTGATGGTGGTATTTTAATATTCAAATTTGACTTTGAATATTAATTAAAACCCTCATGTAATTTGCATTGGAAATCTAGCTCCATGAATTCTTTTGGGCATAACAGCATCAACCATCAGGAAGCAGAGCGTGAACAAGAAGTGAGGTTAGGCCATTAAACCTAAAGGCCCCGCCTCCAGTGATCCACTTTCTTTAGCAAAGCTCTACCTTCTAAAAGTTCCACAACCTCGCCTAACTGCACCACCCCCTGGGAAACAGGTATTCAAACACCAAACTTCAGATTGTCCCACATCCAACAACGGGGTAAAAGTTTCCCACCAAGGTCTACAGACAGTCAGACATAGCCATGTGGCCATGGGGCTCCCAATACAGAGCAACAAATGCTTCCAGCAAGACATAGAGAGCCCCTAAAGAAATCAATTTTCTTCCTGATCATTTTGGGTCTCCTGACTTTGAAGTGACTGGATAGATAAATTTGTACCTCCCTTAAGGATGAAAAATGGCATGATGTACTTCCTAAGTGTCCTTATCAACTGAATTCTATTGGAAGAATACACTTTTCTCCAGTGGCCTGGGCCTAAGACACACAAGATTATCTGTGTCAAGCACTGGTTTAGCTGGTTGCTGTGTAAGTGTAACAAGCTGCTTGTGTCTTCAGTTGTACAAAGCAAGACTGCTTGGTTATAGTACCCACCTCATGTTTACTGGGAACACTGAATGAATACGTTCACGTGAGGAGTCTTGACATGGATAATCTTTCCAAAAAAAAAGTTGGACTGGGAGATAGCTCAGTGGAGGTAAGAATTCTTCCTGCACAAGCATGGCCTGAATTTGGAGCCTCAGCATCCCCATAAAAAGACAGGCATGGGCTAGAGGGACAGCACAGAGTGCTTAAGAGCATGTGTTGTTCTTCCAGAAGACCAGAGTTCCATTCTCAGCATCCATATCAGGCAGCTCCTCCTCCAGGGAGATCTGACCCCTCTGGCCTCTGCAGGCTCCTGCATGTATGTGCACATACAATACACATAATAAAAATAAAATGGGGGGGAGCTAGACATGGCTGCATGTGCCTATGACCCCAATGCTGAGGGTGGCAGAGATGGGGGTTGTTGGGCTTGCTGGACAGCAGACTATCTGAACAGTGAGCTCCAGGTTCAGGGAAAGACCCTGCCTCAGAGAATAAAGAGGAGAAGGATCAAGCAGGACACCCATTTTTCTCTTCTGGCCTCCACATGTGTACATGGATGCTTGCACATCCCCACATGTGTGTGTGTGTGTGTGTGTGTATACATACATGCACACAATTTTTTTAATTTTTAAAAACGTGACTAATAATCCACTTGAATATTGGGGAACATATTTGAACAGAAAAATCCCAACAGAAGAATCTCAAATGTCTGAGAAACACTTAAGAAATGTTCAAAGTCCTTAGACATGAGGAAAATGCAAATTAAAATGACTTTGAGATTCCATCTTCTACCTGTCACAATAACTCTTGCTTAAGAGGACACAGAGCAAAGGTAACACGCAGAGCAAAGGTAACACGCCTCCATTGCTGGTGCGAGTGCAAACGTGTACAATCACTATGGAGACCAATATGGTGGGTCCTTGGAAAGTTGGGAATCAATCAACCACAAAATCCAGCTATACCACTAGGGCATATGCCCAAAGGGCTCTCTATCCCACCACAGGACACTTGTTCAAACTGTTCAATTCAGTTTTAATTCATAATAACCAGCAACTAGAAACATCTTAGATGTTCCTCAACAGAAGAATGGATAAACACAACATGGTACATTTGCACAATGGAGTATTATTCAGCTGTTAAAAAAATGGCATCGTGAAATTCGTTGGCAAATGGATGGAACTAGGAAAAAAAAAATCCCAGACCCAGAAAGACAAATACGGTATGTACTCACGTATAGAAAGATATTATCTATAAAGTAAAGAACAGTCCATAGACTCAGAGAGGTTATAAAGTGGAGGGGGTCACAGGAATCTTCCTGGGAAGGGTTTACAGGTGGGTTGGAACAGGTAGGGACAGGGGTTGGGGATCAGGTATGGGGTTGAGGGAGAGGGTATAGGGAGAGATGGCTAGGATTGAGGGGGTGCATGTGGGGGTGGTTTAGAAACCTAGTGCAGTGGAAACTCTCTATAATCTCTGAAGGTTATACTAATAAGGACTTCTAGTAATGGGGGATACGGAGTCTCAATTGATCATCTCTTGTCAGCAAATGAGGCTGCCGGTACCGGGATTGGCTTGCATTCAATAGAGTTGTTGGTCAAGAGGGGGCCCATGGAAATCTCCTAACAACCCAGGCTGTTGCTAAGACAAAAGGTTGCTCTCTGCAAACTGACAGCAGGCTCTCATTGCCAAGGACAACACCCACACAATTCACTGAACAGACAGAAGTTGAGTTGGTGCCTACATGGAGCCATCAGCCCTGTGTTCTAGTCTCTGGTGTGTGAAGGTACTCTGCAGGCTACTGGGAAAGAAAGATGGAAACCAACCCAGCCACAAAACCTTTGACCTACAATCTGCCTGAAAAATATGCTAGGACAATGGTGGCACAGAACTGGTGGCCATGTAAGGCCCACTCCATGAGAAGGAACCCACACCCAACACTGCTTGGGTAACCAAGAGCCAGAGAACAGATAGCCAAGAAATCTAAGGTCAAACCAAATACAACTGGTCTTCAAAAAGAGGGGATATTCTGCTCATATTATACTCATAGATCAACGCCTTAGCCACTCAGGCTTCCGTGGGCAGCAGATGGGAACAGATGCAGAGATCCACAGCCAGACATTATGCTGAGAGAGAGAGAGAGAGAGAGAGAGAGAGAGAGAGAGAGAGAGAGAGAGAGAGACTAAATCGGAGGTCTCCATCAAATCCCTTCCCTCAGAGCTCAGGGATCCCATAGAAAAGGAGGCAGAATATTTTAAGAGACAAAGGGAATGGAAGGCACCAGGAGAACATGGCCCTCTAAATCAACCTTAGATTTACAATAGCAAGGCACCCATGAGCTCATGGAGAGTGAAGCAGCAGGTGCAGGGCCTACATGGGTCTACACCAGGTCCTCTTTGTGTGTGTGTGTGTATAAAGCTGTTAGCTCAGTATTTTTATGGGACTCCTGATTATGAGAGCAAGTGGGCCTCTGTCTCTTGTGCCTGCTCTTGGGACTCTTTTCCTCCAGTTGGGTTGCTATGTCAGACTTTAATATGATAGTTTTTGCTTCATCTGATTATATTTTATTTTGTCATGTTAAAAAAACTAACAGTGATAGGAACAGACAACCTTGCTGAGCTCATCCATGAAATATGGGTGTTGTTCTTTGGGGTTTTGTTTGTTTCCTGTATATTTTAGGGTAGCAGAACTAATTATACTGATGCTTTCCAATGAAAAACAATGGGAAAAGCCTACAACCTTGAGAAAGCATTACAGCTAGTTCAAAGAAAAGCCAGCGAGATGGATCAGGGGGTAAGGGTGCTTACCACCAAACCTGACGACTTGCATTCAATTCCTCAAACACATACCCACACACACACACACACACGCACCCCCCACAGACACATACATGCACACACAGACACACACACACAGATACACACACACACGCACACACACACACTCCAAAGCAGAGAGAAGAACAACAACTAGAGGTAGAACCAACCTCCACGTATCACGATTCCCCAGTCCTGGCACCGTTTAAGTGAAGAATTTCTTGGCTAATAGTTGTGGTGGTGACCGTATGTGCTGAGCCTGACTCCTGAGCTACTTCTTGGATGCTAGCTGTGGATGGGCTATGCATGCTGAGCCTAGCTCCTCAGCTACCACCACAGGACTAAGAGGCAAACACGCCTTTCAAATGGAAACACACTTTTATTTCCTGAGGGCCCTCTAATCAAGGCAAAAAGCTATTACTTGATCGCATAATTAACCTTAGGAATAGAAGTGTAAACAGCACAATTCATGAAGCTGTTAATTGGTCTTCCCTGCTACCAATATTAGCCCAAGCTGATCTGTTGTTCTCCTCTGCTGAGTATCTTAAGCAGCAAGTTTTCTCCAGCACAGCCAAGGAGGCAAAGAGGAGAGCACCGTATTTCCTATGGTCTGAGAATAAGGTGTTTCTCCTGGAGGACCCGGCTCCAGTCTGCCCTTCTGTGTACACACTGGCCATGGGTCCCTGGATGCAGGAGATCAGAGCCCTCAGCAGCAGAAACATAAAACAGCGGGAAACGCTCATGGGCAGTCGTGCCGTCCAGACGTGGAATCTCAGTCTCATTTAGAACTGATTTATTTGCAGCAATTCCTTGACTGAGTAGGAATTATTAGGGAGTGTGTAGGCTTGGGGCCTTCAGGTGGAGTGCCTGTGTACGTGCCTGTGTACATGTGTATGTCTAGAAAAAAGGAGGTGCTTTGGGTTTTGGGGAGTACAGCACCAGAATCACTATGAGGTTGGTTGTTTTGTTTTAGATTTATGTTCTATACATTTAGGGGTATGCGTGTGTGTATGACAGTGCCATGGGAGGCCAGAAAAGGGGGTCAAATCTCTTGGAGCTGAAATTGCAGGCATTTGAGAGCCACGTGACACAGGTTCTAGGATCTGAACTGCTGTCCTCATGACCAAGGGCAGATGTCCTTCACTCCTGAGCCATCTCTCCAGGCCCAGGAGCCCATGACATTTAAAGAATTGCACTTGGCCCAGGTGTGGTGGTGTACACATAATCTCAACACCGGAGACACAGAGGCCTGGGTTCAAGGCCAACCTGGGAGGCATAGCAAGTCCTCAAAAAAAGAGAAGGAAGGGACAGAGGGAGGGGAGGAGTGAGGGGGAAGACAAGAAAAGGAAAGTTCTATTCATCAAAACAGGAGACATAAATTCTAATACATGTCAAAGCATCCCCTCCTCTTCCATGAGGCACACCCATGTGGGAACTTGGGCCAAAGTCCAGAGGTAGCAAAAACACTTGAGGGACTCTTCCATTGAAACCCTGACTGTGGAACCTAGTCATTTAGTTAAGTTAGACCCTGAGCCTCTAAGGGATGCTTTAGCTTAAAAATAAAAAAGAAAAGAAAAAAGAAAAAAAAAAGCTGAGGTAGCAGCATGAGCCTTAATCTATTCACGGACGCGAGCCCTCGCTGATACTTCAGGAAATGAAAAAGCCGCCTGCTTCAGCAAACAGCCAATTTCAGTTGATAAGTAATGGTTACAAGGTTCTACGAAACAGACAAAATTGCTTGTGGTCTGTCTTTGCTCTGAAACCTGAAGTCATCTTGCTGTGTAAAAGTCTACGCCACCGAGCAGAAAGCCACAGCGACGCATGCCCCAGATGGATAGCTGGTGGCTACAGAACTCACAAAACCACAGAGTGCAGACAGGCAATGTCTGTGGTTTAGGGGCTTTGGGGCAGTCTAGGGCATGTTCAGAAGGATCAGGTGACAACTATCTGTCTGTCATTTAGACTTTGGGATTTGGCCTGTAGGGCTGGGCTGACACCAGCTAGCCGCCTGCATTGGCTGCCACACCCGAAGGCCACACTGGCTCAGGGCTTCTAGAACCTTCAAGGAGACTAAGCCAGAGCCTGTGAATTCACTCAAGGGACGGCTGTGCCTGTGCCCTTGCAAATGGACGGTCGGTCGGTGGTAGGCCCATGGTACCAATGTCCACTCACTCATTTCCCCTGCCACTTCCTGGGGACAGAATGCCTTTGTGTCAGGAACTTGTGACTTTGCTTTAAGGTGGTCACACAGCTGCTATAGACCCAGGGAACTCCTGTCAACCCTTAACTCTACTCTTCTACTCTGGCCTTGTGGAAATTTTGCCTTAGAGATTTTGGGGGGGGGAGGGGGAGCAGCAGAGTTATAAAAGTGGATACTCTAAACTTAGCTTTCCAGAAAAAAATCAGTTCTTTACACTTTGCCAAAAAGTTCTTCCCGATAGATAAAACACCTTAAGACTCTTGGTAGGGAAACTGGGAACTACGCACCACACCACTCATGGGGAAATGAGCTGGGGAGGACAAGGGATGACCGTCTTTGAGGTTCCTCTTCAGGAAAGGCACACAAGCTGTCTATCTTTCTGCAGGTCCCTGAACCAATTTAGAACCTGAATTCAAAGCTCCAATCCCACGGAGGTAAGCATTCCAACTCCCGACTTCTGATATGGATTCATCGTTAGACATTAATAATGTCTAATGATGGTCAAGGAAGAATGAACTCTCTTCTTCGGTTCCTTCCTACTCGATTTTATCAAGATCATTGGTGTGTACATTCTATGGCTTTGTAAAGATTGTATGTTTTAGGGCTAATGAATGCACTGTGGTTTTTTTCATCTTTCTGAATTACCAATTGCCTCAGTTTATCCAGTGCATACCCCTTTCTATGTCAAACCTTTCTGTTTTCTAATAACATCTGAGCTTCTGAACTTGGAGACGTTTCTTTCGTATAATGGCAGATGATCTGTTGTTTTCTTTTGAATTCTTGGGACCTTTCTTTAGGGGGCCCTCCCGGCTCCCACTTCAACTGCTTTAACTTTGAATTCTTTAGTTTTTACTTTAAAATAAAGATTTTTAAATTTTTTCCTCCACATTTTAGTTTCCATGAGCTCTTCTAAAAGTTGCATTTTACTCCCTACTATATATAAGAGCAACATTTTCCACTGTGAAGATAGTGTGGTTCTTCGTGTTTAAGATTTTGTATTATTTTAAATTTTGTATATGTGTATATGTAGGTGTGTACACACACACACAGTATAGGTGCCTACAGAGGCCAGAGGCATCAGACCCCTTAGAGCTGGAGTTCCAGACAATTGTGAGCCAATGTGAATGCTGGAAACTAGATTTGGTCCTCTGCAAGAGAAGTATGTGCTCTTAACTACAGAGTCCTCTGTCTTCATATTCAGTTCTTATCAAGGTTTATTTTATACGGTGTTTTTGGAGGGGGAATTATTCTGTGAGATTACAATCTTTTATCAAATGCTCAGTGATCGTATCATTTAGAGACAGACACTCAGAGACCAAGAAAGCTGGCCATAGTGGTGTGTGCTTTTCAACTCCCAAGCACGGGCTGAGGTGGAAGTCTCACAAGTTCAAGGACAGCCTGCATTACTCTGTCTCAGGTAAACTAATAAACACAAAGCAACAAATACGTGCCACAGGAAGCTGTGTTGATTGGGTGGACCAATAGCTCTACTGGGGGCCTCTCACCCCCATCTCAGGTTGGGCTGCCATTTTCTCTATTTCACCTCTCCAGGGAATGAGGCTTCACTGCACGTGGCAGCCCCATAGGGGAGGCTGCCTTCAGCTCCCTGCCACATTTGGGGAGGCAGTTTGGACATTGTGTCCTGGAAGTCTCACAGATGAGCACGTCTTAAATGGGGACCTGAAGGAGTCACCAGGACAGTGTAATGACAGTGGCAGTGGTGATGATGGGTCCTGCGAAGTGAACGCATTCTTCGTCACACACTTTGGCCTCCACACAGGTGGGACGGCATGTGTACACATCCCAAAAAATAGTAAGCGTAAAAAAAAATTTTTTTTAATCTTCTAGAGTCACACAATGTGGCTAAGATAGAATTTGAACCCAATCATCTCTCATTCCTGCTGACAATAGCAATAACTGGCTGCTAACAGGTATGGAAGACTCACTGGGTTTGCATTTACCTTCTCCATGGCCTGGCCTCCTTTTACGTCTAAGAATGCAGAAGCTTGCTGTTCCTCTGTTTGGATGACTGTTTTTGGCACACAAATAGACCAGTAGCATCTATTTTTTAGAATTCTTATATAATTGAAGTCTCTAACTTCTGTAGCAATAGTCCCTTCCCCTGCCCAAGGACCTGAAAACAGACTTTCTTAAAAAGATTATTTTTACATTTATTGCCCCAAATGTGCCAGGAAGCTGAAGGCAGCCTCCCCTATGGGGCTGCCACCTGCAGTGGAGCCTCATTCCCTGGAGAGGTTTAACAGAGAAAATGGCAGCCCAAACTGACATTGGATTGGGAGGCTTTGGCATCTGCCTTTTGCTGAAGGACTTGCAGGAGTCCTCCAGTAAAATAAATTGTCCAACTTTTAATTTTTCCATTCTTACAACCCTTCAATGACAACTACATGTCAGGCGCTACACTAACTTGCCCTACATTGTGGTGCTGTCCTCATATTCCCCCCACTAACAGAGGTGTCTGCTAAAAGAGACTGGCCTAGTCACCTAAGGGTAGCGAGTTGCTGGGAGCTGTAGTACTCCAGAGGGGCAGGGGTTGCTGGGAGTTGTAGTTCTCCTAGTGGGCAGACGCCACACTGTAATGATATGCATTTCTAATACACAAGTCCGATGACTGCCTAGGTATCTCAGAAGGAAGGGATCCACATCCCCAAGCCCTCAGAACTTTGTTGTATTGTTCTTATTCTAAATGCTCATTTTCCATCCAGTTTTGAGAAATCTTTTTACATTGGTAAGCATCAGCTCTCCCAAATCTGGATCCAATCTTTACCACAGGTGCTCTCAGTTGTGCCCTTACCTTTATACACTCAAGCCTTCTTTTGAGGTACATTTAAGCTAATCACCTTATTCTGTGGGGAGCATCGTCAGACTGACGAACTTTTTCCGATTACTATTTAGTATGATGTGCAGAGGATTTAATGGATTCTATAGCTGCAATGTGAATGAATCAAGATCTTCATAGCAACCTCCTTACACCGAGGGGTGCTTAGCTGTCCCTTTTACAAGCTGCGGACTTCCTGGGGAAAAGGGCAAATTGGTAATATGTTTTTGTGGCCTATTATAGCTGAACCTCCGATTTGCAGGAGCCCAAGTAATTTTTCCTTGCAGAGCACAGCTGCTGAAGTGAAACAAAGTAGGAAGACGAACAGCAGAAGTAGATTTTGCCACGAGATGTTCAGGAGAGAACCATCAAAACGTCTACCCAGTGGTTCCTTGTCCTTCCAGATCTTAGGAAGAATCAGACCTGATACAGAAATGCTGCTGTTTTTATCCTCAACTGCAAACTGGGAAGCTGCCAGGCTTCTGCAGCACGGAGTCTAGGAGCTGGATCGGGAACTCATTCCTACCTCACACTTTGGAGAGAGGTATGCACTGGTGCCTCCTTTCCCTTGAAGAACCTTTGAGATTACCTTTTGATAGTTTCCGAGGGCTTTACTCCATCCACCTAGAGAGGTGGCGGTGGGCAAGACCTTCTCTCTTTTGGGTCTCACTAGTCCTGGGTGGCTGGTGAGACACGCTGGCTACTCACAATGCCAGACCACGCTATGTTCGCTTACAATTCAAAGCTGTGACTAAAGGAGCTGGGTGCAAGCCCTGGGGATCTAACGTCATCTAGCGTGTGGGTGGTGGACAGCGCCAAAACAATGTACCAACTTTTCAAACTGCCATATGGTGACTTAATGCAGGAATCCGGGAACACTGTGTGAACAACCACCTCTCGGATGCAGCGGACAGCGGTACATCTTAGAGGACATGGGGGTCTCCTTGGTCACCAGGCCCTTTTGAAGCTTTCTGACTTTCGAGGCAGGCCTCTCCTAATCTTCCTACCTCCCCAGTACCGGGATCACACACAGGAGTCATCGAGATCAGTTCTGCTTTCTTTTCTTTGATGGGTAAAGAAGGAAAAGGAACAGGGGGAAATGACATGTCCACACATAAGAAATCCCGTCTCCAGTAGTCTCTGTGTATGTAAAGGTGCTTGTATACATAATCTTCAACAACCTGCCTCAGAAAAGTCCTTACTCTACTTCATCCATGTCTTGGCAACACAAGGCCACTTCACCCTGTGAGTCAGGACATGGCTGCACAACTGGGTGCCCTGAGGTATGGCAGGTTAGATCCTTCATTGTCTGATGAGCCTGAGAAAATACAGGCTGCAGGCAGAATCTTTACTGGGGATGAGGCATGACTAACAGAAAGATAAAGGAATGAAGCCATCTGAGGGGATTATTGACTGAGAAAGACTTCCCAGCTCTTCCACTTTCCACGCCAAGTGACCCAGAGGGCGGGGAGTGCAGTGGGCACCTGTCCCTTCTAAGCAAGTCCCAGGGACAAGGCAGCTAGGCAGGATCACCGATGGCTCCCACTCTTCTGGAACCCCTATTTCACGAGGCGCGCAAGGCGCCTTAGGGAGAAGGGTCTAGAGAAGCCTTGTGGCTGGGAAGGCACCGGCCACCCCTGATCCGCTGGAGACAGGCTCCAAGGAGGCGGTTTCTGCTACTGTGGACCCTCTGACTCATGCAAGGAAATGACATCATCACAAACTAGCCGGAGGACTGGGAAATGGCCTACGAGTGCTGATACGAATAAGAAATTAAACAAATAGGTTGGAGCATACATGTAGCCTAACATTTTCTTTTTTCAGGAACAGATCTACTACAATGCTTTTTTTTTTTCTTTTCTTAAAAGAACAGAGTCTTATGTATCCCAAGCTGGGCTAGAACTTGCTAGAAATAAACTTGAACTTCTGATTCTGTTGTCTCAGCTTCTGGAATGTTAGGATTGCAGGAATCACAACTGGTTCCGCAGTGCCAGGGGTTGGACCGGGGCTTTGCGCATGCTGGGCAAGTGCTCAGCAGCCTCAGACAGTGTGCACGCCTAGAATACTTAACGCCCGGGCAGACATAAAATCATTGTTTGGTGCTTATTATTATTATATTAATATCATTAGCATTTCATTTTTGTAAGATGGCAGACTCTGTGATTCCACTTAAAATAATGTAAGTTGGTGTCATAGAATGTATACAATATATAAATTCTACATGTATATATACCTACGCCATTTTCATTATATACCTCAATAAGCCACAAAACAATTGTCAAATACAAAACATTACAATGACCTGGTTCTGTTATCTTAAAAACTCTATTTACTATTGTGTGTGTATGATGGGGCGGGTGTGGCATTCACACGACATGATCGTGTGGAAGTCAGAGGTCACTTTGTGGGAGCTGGTTTTCTCCTTCTGTCATGGTCCTGTGCCAGTGCATGAAGCTACCTTGTTAGCCTAGAGAACATTCAATAGTAGCTTGCTTTCACTGAGCTTTACGTGCTGCCAAAGACCTACTGTGCTTTGCTACATCCTCACATTGACCTTAGGTGCTTACTGCCCACATCTTAGAATGTGAGGACAGATGAGGTGGAACCCTCAAAGATTTCGTAACTGACATCAGAGCTGCACTCACAGCCCAGCCTGTCTGCACTGCGCCAGTACTGTGGATTCTCTCGTCTACACTGCACCCGTACTGTGGGCACTCTCGTCTACACTGCGCCCTTACTGTGGGTTCTCTCGTCTGCACTGCGCCCGTACTGTGGGTTCTCTCGTCTGCACTGCGCCCGTACTGTGGATTCTCTCGTCTGCACTGCGCCCGTACTGTGGATTCTCTCGTCTGCACTGCGCCCGTACTGTGGGTTCTCTCGTCTGCACTGCGCCCGTACTGTGGATTCTCTCGTCTGCACTGCGCCCGTACTGTGGGTTCTCTCGTCTGCACTGCGCCCGTACTGTGGATTCTCTC